>JAFNEN010003106.1:0-11786 GCA_019343175.1 Oedothorax gibbosus
ATCATTGCTAATTAATTTACAAAAAAAAGGTAATAATAATGACTTAATTAACTAATTGATTCAAAATAAGTTTTTTATGTAGGACGAAGAAGTATGTAAAATGCATGTATTACGTCATTTCCTAAGAACAAAAAAAGTTTATTCTCGATATTCTTGCTGTTGAAGTAATTTTGTAAAAGCAATTAAATTTGTATCAAAAGTAGTTAATGATTTTAAATTATTATAAGTTTAATTAAAAGTAATTAATAATTTCTAAAAGTTTAATTAAAAATATTAATAATTTCTAATTACTAAAAGTTTAATTAAAAGTAATTAAATTTTTATATTTATGACAATTATAAAAAAATTATTTAATATTTTATTCGGCAAAATTGTGCTAAACGCCCCCCAGTCGATTTTTGTTAGCGACGGCCCTGATGACACCGGATGTCATTTAGCACTAAAAGTCTACTTGAGCTTGATATGTCTTTATGTTATCTGTTCTGATGTTGTTTTTCTGAAAAAAAAAAGTTATTTAACAAATTTTAAAAAAATCTTTAAAAAGTAAAATTTTATCAAAAAAATTCATTTTAGTCCTACATACAAAGGTAACGAAGTATGTTAACTTTTAAACGACTTACAAATTTATTTAGGAAAGTGAAAACTATGCATCCAATTGAAATACACTCCATAATAAAAAATGTAACAGATTAAAGAACGGGCCAGCCTTAGCAGTGATATAAATGACTCAAATTGAATTTCAATGCTAATTCAATGGGAATTCGCCGACAGATAGTACATTTATGTCCGTCCGGACGTGCAGACAGGCGGACAAAAAGTATGAAAATTGGATCTCTGAAGTCATTGCTAGAAGTAACCGAAATTTTTTAAAATAAGGAATTAATATATTCCGATTATTTATGAATTATATAAAATATGAAAAATAGAGAAAAAAGAAATTCGCCAAACAGAGCCTTTAGCTTTAGCTAGTTGTAATTAAACATTTAAACGATAAATTTAATTATTTTCATTAATCTTCTTTCTCATATTTAGTAATTAGACTTTATCGTTTGCTAAATTTGTTTGAAGTTCGAAGAATAATAATGTAATCTTTTTAATAAGTATCTTTGTGTCGGCCACAATTTCCCATTTACATTTCTTTCGAAAATTCAGTTATTTATCGTTTGTTAAATTAATTTACAGTTAAAAAAATATATAATTAGTGCAATTGATGCTTTAAAAATAAAAGCGAAACTTGACATATTTTTTTTTATGCCAAGTTTAGAATTATATATGCATCTTCCTTCATACATATATAATAAACCATGAAAAGAACTCCTATTGTGATATTACAAAAATTAAAACTGAATTATATCGCATAAATAAATATTCTTTCAAATGTTTTTATTTTATTTTAAATAAAGTTTCTCGTACGTTTAACGAAATGGCAACAGTGAAAATATTGAATAAAAAATGGAATTTGCATATTATTTCAATATAGATTAAATTTTTAATTATTTAAATTTTAAATAAAATTCTAATTTAAATTTTTTAATGAAATTTTGGAATGTAGCCTAATCTGATTTTTGCTTCAAAATGACTATTCCACTTGTCTGTGGGACTTGTGGTTCTTTCTGTGAAAGTGGGTGACAGACGGACGGACTAAACGATTACAATACCTTCCACTTTTTACGTTATAAACGTAGTGTGGAAGCTAAAAGCGAAACTTTGCATATTTTTTTATGCCAAGTTAGAATCCTCTCTATGCATCTTTCTTCATATTATATATATATATATATATATATATATATATATATATATATATATATATATATATATAGATATATATCTATATATATATATATCTATATATATATATATATCTATATATATCTATATATATATATTATTATCTATATATATATATCTATATATATATTATCTATATATATATATATCTATATATATATATTATCTATATATATATATTATATCTATATATATATATACTATATATATATAATATCTATATATATATATATATCTATATATATATATATATCTATATATATATATATATCTATATATATATATATATCTATATATATATATATATCTATATATATATATATCTCTATATATATATATATCTCTATATATATATATATCTCTATATATATATATCTATATATATATATATATCTATATATATATATATATCTATATATATATATATATCTATATATATATATAATCTATATATATATATATATCTATATATATATATATTCTATATATATATATAATCTATATATATATATATATCTATATCATATTATATATATCTATTATACTAATAACCACAAAAGAACTATTGGGATATTACAACAATCCAAACTGAATTATATGTCACATAAATAAATATTCTTTCATAAGTTTTTATTTTAAATAAAGTTTCTCGTACGTTTAAACGAAATTGCAACAGTGAAAATATTGAATAAAAATGGAATTTGGAGAATAAAAATGGAAATTTTTAGTTATTAAATTTTAAATAAACTTCTAATTAAATTTTTTTAATGAAATTTGGAATGTAGCCTAATCTGATTTTTTGCTTCAAAATGACGTATCCCACTTGTCTGTGGGACTTGTGGTTCTTTCTGTGAAAGTGGGTGACAGACGGACGGAATGAACCATTATAATACCTTCCACTTTTTACGTTATAAACTTAGTGTGGAAGCTAAAATCGCGATGCAGTGTTTCAACATGTATAAAAAAACTTTATTTCGCACAATTATTGAAACAATAATTTAAACAACTGGAAGAAAGTTTTTTTTTTGTGAATTTTTAATTATTTTATTTTTCGTATTATACGATAAAAGTTTTTAGGGAAAAAAGTAAAATAACCTGTCGTTTAAAACTTTTTTTATCTTATAGATAATACAAAATGTGCATTCTAAAGTGTTTATAAATATATTACATTTATAATTTCAACGTTGACGCTTCAAGCTCCTCCTCTCCAACTAGCACCTTTCTTCATGTATTAAATGAAAGGAAAACTCTATCGCAAAAAGAATCGATTCTTTACTAACTTCGATCTTTTTACTAACGGGAGATCACGAATCCCACGTCCGAAACGCGAGATGAAGAAACAGAGGAGAAACCGTTCTCCGACACCAGTTTAGGCGATGACTCGCTAGCGTTTAGTTACACTAATTCTCTATGTCGCCAAACAGAACCCGATAAGGAAATCTTCCCTCTTACCTATTGCGACATTATTTACAATATACCAAACAAGCCATGGTAATTATATATAAATTACCACACCATGTTAATTATATATAAATTACCACACCATGTTAATTATATATAAATTACCAAATTACCACACCACGATAATTATATACAACTTATTGCAAGTGAAAATTAAATGAATAAATGTTAAATATAATATTTAAGTATAACATATACATTAAGACAGTTCTTAATGCTCTCCAAAATAAAGATCCTTTAATTTCAGAACAAATTTTACTAAAAAGAGCTAATAAGAAAATAAAAAGATCTATATTAACTTATCAATAGATATTTTAATAACAAAAAATTGGAAATGGGATGAAGCAATTTATATTATAATGAAAAAAAATTGGTCGCTGTGCTGATTGCGTCTCCAAACATGCTTCCGGAATTCTTAAGAAACTGAATATTTTGTTTTGTTATGATTAAGTTTTTCTTTTACAAATAGTTTATGGCAGGCCATATAGCTGTATCTTCATATAACATCTTAAATCTGTTTGCAAACAACTTCTTGTCAAACAAGTCATTGCATGGTGGGGAAACTTTTCTTCAGATGGAATGTTAGGTATCGGTAATCCGACGAAGTTTTGTTTGATGGTTTCAACTTTTTATCGTCGAGTATTTTTTCATATGTTTCTTTTGGAACATCCGTTGGGTATTTACGCGTAGTCATAACTCTTTTTGAAACCAAATTGAGTTCGAAAAACGTGGAAGTCGGCAGTCAGTAACAAACAAACGATTTGTAACTTCTTCCTCTTCAACTCACTTCGCTTCTATTAACGTGACGTACGAACGAAAGGGAAATAATAATAAGTATTATAGTTAAGAAAAGCATGACATTTTACAATGGGAAATGTTTTAGTTATTTTTTTAATAAAAAGTTTTTTGTGGAATTCCAACTTTTTGTATTTAATTGTTAAATAAAAAAAGTTTTGTTTAAAAGAAATTTAGGGGCCCCCAAATATTCGGGGCCCTAGGCCCGGGCCTCATAGGCCTAATGGATAAGCAGGCCCTGAATATAGGTGTTTAACATCCCTACATAATTATGGCTGTATTATATTTGTCGTCAATAGGCGAAAGTATACACTTCGCAATAACACAAAAACTGCATAAGCTTTAAAATCTATATATGGAAATTCATGAGTCACATCTGGAATTACTAGGTGTCGATTAAATATCATACAAAAGGGTAGATGAAAGAGCTAGATCGTGTAGTTTGTGTAACTACTAGACCATGTTTATCAAGTTTTCAAACTAACTTGAATTCATAAGAACGGTTTGGCGAAATGGTACTATGAATTTCATCAGAATGTGCTGTTATCGGTGAATAGGAACCACGCGACGCGCTGCCGCGTCATTGCAGCCAACGTGTTAAACAGTTGGTGATCAATTAAAGGATAGAAGGTGATCATTAAAGGTTGATGTTTAGCGACCTATTATTATTTCTTGTAGTATAGCTAGGAACAAAGAAATTAAATTCTTGTAGTATATAAAACAATTTTATAGTTTAATATATTGTAAAAAAAATTTGAATACGGATATTGATCTCTTCATTCTAAAGTAGTAAAACTGGAAGGTCCGATAAGGTCATTGGATTTACGTGCTATGAAATGGAGATTTTTTTTTTGATTTTTTGAATCGATACAACATCAGACTTGTTTAAAACGATTCCAAATACGCAGTTATATTCCAGAACTGGACGAACAAAGCATTAAAGAGATTAATAAGGATATGAATATCGTCAAAATTATAGGTAGTTCGTTTTAGATTTCCTAATTTTTTTGGAAGCTCTAAGCGTAATATTATGAATATGTAAACTAAAACTAGATTCATAAATAACTCCCAGATCTTGTGATAATTTTATTATTTAATGTATGATTACTAAGATGAGGGTCAAACTTTCTTGTAAACGTAAGAACAAAGCATTTATCTGTATTAAGAAAGAGCCTATTTTCATTACACCACTTATCCAGTTTGTTTAGTTCTGTCTAAAGAATCGCAAGATCATTAGGTGATGAAACAATCCTAAGAATTTTTAGATCATCAGCGAATGAAAGTTGACAGCTATATCATTGATAAACAAAAGAAATAACAGGGGTCCAAGAGTTGACCCTTGGGGTACTCCGGATGTACTATAAAACAATTAGAAAAAACGGAAATTTAAAATTTTTGTTGTTGTTACTAATCCTCCACCAGTCTGACAAGTCAGACTAGATCAGAGAATCCGTTGCCATGAAGAAAGTCGGAGACAAGAAGAGTAGAGGAGTAAATATCCTCCCAAAGAAGACCCAAACAGGATATGAACGGAGAGGCCTGGTACTGGTGGCATTTCGGACAAAGGGGATAAGTCTTGCAACCTTTTGATAAATTCCATGCATTTAAGAGGTTTCATTAGACGCCACCTCCCGGGTCGCCTCTCAATGTAACTCTATGGTAAATCGAGATGGTTTTTTTGATGATATCCACGTAATTATTGGAATATTATCACGCTGTTTGTGTCTTTAGACAGATTTTGACTTGAAGATGCATTACCTAATTGTTATTTTTGTTTAAATTTTTTTAAAAAAAAATTACATTAAAAGTTAACTTTAACTTCATTTTGTAAAAATCGAGTAGAAGATATTAAAAAAATAAATTTACAAGTACCGAGATTGAACATTTTTGTCTTAAACTTGCCTTTAAACTTTGAAATTGGGTAATTTAAAGTTGAGATATCAATTAAATGTGAAGACAAGTGATAGAAATTTGTACATCGACACGCCTCCCACAGGTCACGCCTACTCAAAGTTCATTAGTCTTGGACAGTTCTTATCGTATACGGGGGACACCATCTCTTCTACCCGCCAGCGCTTCGCATGTGGTGTTCGCATGGGGGGGGGGGGGGGGGGGGTCTTTTTCTACTTTTGAAAAGGGAATTTCTTAGAAATCCGCAGACGCTGGAGGGAGGGTGCGTGCGATACAGTCGCATGAATAGAAGACGCTTTTGGATTGAGGTGAGGGATGCAAAATATTGTTTTGTGGACAGATAAATTAGGGAGTTTTGCTGCGTTGGAGTAGTGAAAAGTTGGCGTTGTTTTTAAATCCTAACTTTCACAAGTATATTTGTTTACCAATTTATTTTAACAATTTCAATATAGTAAAATTTTTAAACCCAAGTACTCTAAAGTAGATTACATTGGGATAGCTATTTTTAATGTATTATAAACGAGCAATTCAATTTAAGTTTTTAATAGAATTGCGTTGTCTTACTGTCGATGTTTCTTATTTAAAAAATTTAAGTTATCACGCGCTTTGTGAATGTTCCTGCGAACAAATTATTAAAAGTTATTTTTGTTAATTGTTCTAGTTCACACATTTTAAACAAATTTCGTCGGGGCCAGTGTAGCCCACGAAACTACAAAACGTCAAAAATATATAAAAAAAACTAATTGTTTAGTCTTTTCAATGAAAAGGTTACCAACCACTCGGGTAGACCGTTGACAGAAAGGTAGATAGATGTCCGGACGTACAGACCGAAAGACAAAATGTAATAGATAAGTCTTTAATTTCACACCTCACAAAAAACAAATTAACGTATCCCATTGATAGAACCGAATTTGGAAGGGGGAAAGGTACAGACAGTTAGACATCACCATGTCAATATCTACTTTCGATTTTTTTTTAAGAAACTCTTTTTTTTTTAAGTAGCAAAATTGCCAACATAACATATAGCTGCGTTGGATTATATAAAATCATAAAAACTAACGGAAAGTGGGTTCCGCAACTCTACATGAAAAATTCTAGGTTTTATATAACTGCTGAAAATCCAGGCTGGATGTGGAAGTATATATACAATACAACTTAGCAAACGCATCAATGTAAAGGGCTCACACAGTGGGAATCAAAGGAAAACCGATTTTAGCCTACTTTTCTTTTTTTTAAATTTGAAAGAATTAAAAAAATGAAAAAGTAGGTATTGACATGCGGTCGATGTCCGTCTGTCTGTCTGTCCGTCCTGTCCGTCCGTACCCCCTTCCAAATCGGTTCTAATCATCGGATCTTAAAAATTCTTTTTTTGTTAGAAAGCTATGACCTCAGATACCCAACTTTCATACTTTTTGTCCGTCTGTCTGTACGTCCGGACGGACATAAATCTACTATCTGTCGGCGAATTTCCCGTTGAATTAGCATTGAAATTCAATTTTGAGTCATTTAAATCACTGTAGGTATTGAAATGCGGTTGATGTCCATCTGTCTGTCTGTTTTGTATGTCTGTCTGTCTGTCCGTCCGACCCCCATTCCAAATCGGTTCTAATCATCGGATCTTAAAAATTCTTTTTTTGTTAGAAAGCTATGACCTCAGATACCCAACTTTCATACTTTTTTTCCGTCTGTCTGTACGTCCGGACGGACATAAATCTACTATCTGTCGGCGAATTTCCCGTTGAATTAGCATTGAAATTCAATTTTGAGTCATTTAAATCACTGTAGGTATTGAAATGCGGTTGATGTCCATCTGTCTGTCTGTTCGTATGTCTGTCTGTGTTTCCGTCTGTCCTCTGTCCGTATCCCTCTTCCAAAATCGGTTTTTATCCCTCGGATCTTAAAAATTCTTTTTTGTTAGAAAGCTATGACCTCAGATACCCAACTTTCTACTTTTTGTCCGTCTGTCTGTACGTCTGGACGGATATAAAACTACTATCTTTCGGCGAATTTCCCATTGAGTTAACATTGAAATTCAATTTTGAGTCATTTAAATCACTGTTGCAAATCAACAATGGCATGAGAAACTTTATTTATTTAAACATATTGAAGCAAAATAATATTTCATAATCAGTTTGGAAAGACGTCATAAAGTGTAGCACATTCGATTCTTTGATTATTCATTAATTATCTACCAAGAAAGCGGCAAGGCATACTTTTGCATGCAATTATGCTTATTTTTAATTTACATTTCTTATTTTTTAATGCAGTTCGGAGTAGTTTCATTACTTTTGTTATTAATAATATTTAATTATTCTTCGAACTACAAATAAATCACGAGCAGATGAAAATAATATTTAATTAATTTGCGAAAGAATATTAAGGAAAATAGTTGATTTTGGCTTTTAGAAGTTTAAATTATAGCTGGGTGCTGTGTTTCGATTTTTTTTTCTAATGTGTATAAATCTAGTGTAAAACGGCTGTTGATGATATTTACTTTTGGAACATAGTTTTTTTCCCGATTAGAACTTCAGTAAGTATTTAAGTAACAGGAAAGTAGGCTATTTTAGTTCTTAATGAACTTCTTGTTATTCATCACTTTTGAGGGGCTGGGGAGCCCAGTCGGTTAGGCATTCCCTAGCATGCGAAGGTCCGGGCATCGCCAAAATAACTGCCGACCTATAAACGGCCCGTGCAGTCAATGTCCGACGAATAATAACCCGTGTGGAGGGAGTGCACGTTAAATATCCTTCAAAGTCCTAACGCTGCGTTGGGTGCCTACTCGGGTGTCGGCTCGTCACTTGACTGTGGTTCTAAAATACGACGCGCCGCCGCCAATAGCCCTCGTGTAGTTCTAGTACGACGATAATTCATACTAAACTAAAACTATTCATCACCTTTGACGCCTTATAATAAAGATCCTTATATAACAAATCATAATAATATGAAAGAGATCCTTATCACATAAAATTATATATTTGTTAATTTGTATTTTGTATCAATATGCACCTGGCAAAATGCAAATAATCAGCTCTTATACATAGTATATTTATTTTGTTTTTTCGATATACTATAAGATCTGCATTGTTAGATTTTTAAATTTTTATTTTCACAAACCTAATAATATGAAATATAAGGTAATGAAAGCATTTTTTCGATAGGGTTGAACATCCAAAAGGAGATTTTATATTTTCTATAGGTTTTTTGGAAGTGCCGATTCTAATAAAGTAGTTTTCGAATGTTGGTACGTCTGTTAGACTGCTATCTAAAAACCATCTACTGCTCAAATTAAAAGAACTAAGGACTTGATGGTTGCATGAGTATTTCTTGACGTTGCGCAAAGGTAGCCGAGCCGCCATAGGACTTTTGGGGTTTTATAGGTATTGCTGAATGGGTTGCATGAGTTCTTCGCATCAGCTCTTATACACTGTCTAATATTTATTTTGTTTTCTGGACGAAGATTAGAATTGTAAGAATTTTCAATTTTATTTTTCAAAATGAAATACAATGTTATGGAAGTAATGCGATGGCAAATTAAAAGTGATTTTATGTTTTCTAGACTTCTGGAAGGTGCTGAATCTGTTGGTTATCTGGTAAAATGGTTTTTCGAACATTAGTCAGTCACCCCGACTGCTGTCTAAAACCAATCTATAGATCCAAACAAACAGAGCTACGGACTTTAAATTTGGGACATGAGTTCCAAGTATCTGTCGGATGTCATAATGTGGTTTTGAGAAAATCGCGCGTGCGCAAAGGGTAAATGCCATAGATTTTTGTAAGGTTTTAAAGTTATTAAAATTTCCGCATAAGATATAATTTGGGGAACCAAAACGTACTGCATTTAGCAGTGCAATTTTTCTTTTATAAGTTCTGTCCTATCTTTTTCAAAGAGTCCTAAAATATGTAAAATGTCCCGGTTTTTGAATTTGAATTACAAAATGCCTGCATTTTCCTTGATGATTAAAATTTCTCTATTCGAACCATAAGCAGGAGACTTTCTTTGTAAACAATCCAACCAGAATAAAATGAGAGAACGTTATATACTTTCAAATTCTTCAATCAATCATCAGTAGTGGTTTGCACTACTTTCACAGAATGAGTTATTACAAGACAAAAAGTACAATAATACTATAAAATAAACATGATGCCTATTTTTTTTGCTTTGAAACATTTTACTACACTGTTGTTAAGAATATCTCTTCCCCTAGGTATATTGTATAACATCACTTTTAAATATATTGATTTATTAAGTAGTAATTGACAGTCGTGTGGTGCTACATACCCCTAGTTTTAGTATGTCCTTCCATCCCTAGTACCCGAAATTGTTTGCTAATGATTATCTGCTGTATGATGCGAGTTAAATCAATCTACCAATTCGAATAATTATTAATGGCATTTTCAAATATCTATGGTCCAGTACCTTTTAACAAAAAAAAATCAAAATATTTCCTTTTTATGTAAGAAAACAACAGAAATGATTTTGTTTCATTCCTTTTTAAAGGAGACGAAAAAATAGCTTTTTGATGAAAACGATCCAAACAAATTAACGAAGAAAGAAAAACCCATATTTTGTTGTGAAATTTCTAATCCAACAGGGACCGACGACTGAGGTTTTGCTCAGGATCTCATATCTCTAGCCAGTATGCAAAAAACCCCAAGACCAAGAACAGGTTTTGTTATCTTTTTCAGTGAAATGAAAGAGGGGTGAAAGGGCATTGTTCAGCCTGCGGATAAACCCCCCCCTTTTCTTGGGGTACGGAAGGTTTAAAAGCCATGTCCACAGCATGTTTGATTGCGTATTTAATCTTGATGTTCAAATATTGGTTTTGGGTTTGGGTTTGGGAAGGTTGGGTCTTTGGAGGTTATAAGCTCCCCCCCCCTGAAGCCAGATTCTGCTTTACTATGGTGATATCTCGTTTCGAAATCCCAGATACGAACCTTAAGAGGCGCCTTTGGAATCTCCAAGTCAACCCCCTAGTTTTCCCAATCCCGTGGACCATAATATGCAGTTTATCGCTTTCGCTGTAATGAATAATTTTACTGTGTCTATTAGGCTAAATTGGCCCCCCCACATGACGCCCTTTCCCCGAAGGGGTTTGGGAGAGGGGGGTGAAAATCGCTGAAGGGGTTTTTGTCTGGGGCGTTGTGTTTCAGGCGAAAGAAGAATCCCCAAGGCAATAAGGGAAAAAACTGCCTACTGAAGTGGGCTCTACCACAGCATGGTTGTTTCCAATTTTTTTACCTTTTCATAAATGACTTTTTCCCAATAGTAAATATGGGTGACAAGACGAATAGTAAAATTGACTGTAACTTTGAAAATTATTTTAAAGAAACTTCGTAAACAAAAAAAAGCACACATAGGAATCGTGTGAAAAATTTGATATCAAAAAAAATTGGATGGTATCCGAAAACAAAAATGGAATTTCACAGGAAATTCAAAGGGTTTTGCACCAAACTTTATCGTAATAAAATGTAGCTTAATTAAAAATGCGTATTTTTTTCTTCAATTTCCAAAAAAGAAATATAAGGTAATGAAAAAATTTTGATGAGGTCGCAAATTCGAAATACATATTTTTGGGGTTTTTTACACGTTTTTGGGGGTTTCTAATCCCCAAAAAGGGGTATTTAAACGAGGATATTTTTTTTTATAAGGGCTTTTTTGTGTTTTGCTCAATTGTCTTTTTTTTTTGTTGCCTTGGGGGGTTTGTGCCCCTTCTATCGAAAATATTTTGGGGAAGGGGTTTTGAAAGTTTTTCCCTGGTGTTTCTTTTTTTTGTGCGCTTACCTTTGGCTCTAAATTTCCTATGCTATTGGTTGTTCAGATTCATTTCCCA
>JAFNEN010003107.1:0-20317 GCA_019343175.1 Oedothorax gibbosus
TCTGCCTCCCGGATGAATGAGATGAAGCAGCCTTAGGGCGAGCACGTATCTCAACCCAACTCAATCAATCAACCAAATTAAGTACGTTTTCGCTACTTGGCTGCAAAAGTTAAGCCGCCAAATCGAGACCGGCCTAAATACGCTAGCAGTACTCAGGCCTGTTCGTACGAGTAATGATGGGGCTCAGATTCTTAGGTATGATTACAAAAACACAAATTTTATATGTACTTATGGTTTTTGATGAACTCTATTGATTGGAATTTTCTTCACTGTTACTGACATTAATGATGCCTTAATTATGTATCTAATCTTGAAAACAAACTTACATTAGAGCCTCAAAAATTTTGGTCATATTTTAAGAAAAGTACGACAGCAAGTAAAATAGTTTATAATGATAAAGAATCTGTTGAGATAGTTTTGAAATTTCTAATTTGTTTGATGATTATTTTGGTTATGTTTATTTGAAAGTTCTAAATGTCTTAAATCCACATATTCTGGTTATGATCCTAATTATTGTTTTAGTGATGTTGTTGGGGTTGATGAAATCTTTCATGATAATGTTGTATGTGCCATAAGGAAGTTAAAATCATCCTTAACAATTAGTGTTGATCAAGTACCATCCTTTATTATCAAGCGTAGCCCCGATTCTTTCGTTTATCCACTTCTCATTTTATATAACTTGTCAATTAAAAGTAATTGTTTTTCCGGAAGTTTGGAAACAAACTAAAATTATTCCTGTACACAAAAGGGTAATATCGCTGATTGTAACAATTAAAGACCAATTGCCATTATAAGTCCTTTCTCTAAAATACTTGAAAGTATAACATATAAAAAAAATATTTAGTCAGGTTATTCACTTTATCTCTCCTCACCAAAACTGATTAATGCCTAAAAGATCCACTGCAACAAACCTACTCTGTTTGACCAATAAGGTCATGTCAGTTTTTCATGATAAGTATCAACTAGACGTAATTCTATTCAACTAGATGTTATTCTTCGAAACAAGTAAATTTAGTAAACAATAAGAAATAACTAGAATTTTCGGAAGAAAATAATGAAATTAGCCAAAATCGGCGTATAAAAGTTAAATGTTGTGTTTATGACAGATTCTGTTAAAACCAACTTGTTTTTCATCGATGCTCGTTATGGCATACAGACACAGACAAAAAGAATGAAAGCTATGTATTTGATTTAAAAGTGCAATTTGTTCCATTTACAGAGAATGACCCACATGCACATCCGCTAGAGTGAACCGACGGCCAATTTACAGGTATCGGTTGCAAAAAGAAGGTAAATTATAAGTTAAATTAAGTCATTTTATAAAGGCTGATTTTTACGTATGTTTTAGAAAATAATGTGAAAAGTTAATAATAAATTTACCAGACACTTTCAGTCTGCCGAAACTTTTCCCAGACGCTTTAAACGTCTTTATCAAGTTCAGACTTTGTCCCACGCATCTAGGAGCGTGAGATGGCGCTACAATCGTCCTCGGACGACAAGAAGGGGAAGTTAAGCAAAAAAGAACTATGTGTGTATTGGAGATGTGGTTGGTTGGTCGATTGACATATAGACTATCCACTAGACTACCAATTAACTAAGTTATTTTTAAAGCTATGTTATAAAACTATATAATTATATTATTCTCGTTCTAATTTGCATGTCAACCCTTAATATGTGTTTGGGGGTTGTTTGGCCCATCTGATTTGTCTGGCAGCTTGTAAAAAAGTATTAAAATATGTCTCTGAGTAACATATATAAAAAGCAAGACTGAGAATATAACTTAAGTTGATTTTTTTGGGGGGTGGGGATGTAATTTTTCGTGTTTTTATGGTGACACAAATAAAACTGAGTCGATAAGCAATAAAAACGAAGAAAGAATATGGTTTCGATTTAATTAAATTTTCGTTTAATTAGAAAATAAATTAATAAAAAAGTTAATATAGCTGTCTTTAGCTTACAACATTTTCACATATCCAATGATCAAGCACACAAACCGGAATATATATGTCAATCGACCAACCAGCCAACCACAGCAATTGGAATCTCCAAGTCAACCCTCTAGATTTTCCGAAATCCAGATGGACCATAATATGCAGTTTATCGCCTTTCGCTGTAATGAATACGATTGACTGTGTCTATTCAGGCTAAATTGGCCCCCCACTATGACAGCGCTTCCCTGAAGGGGGTTTGAGGAGAGGGGGGTGAAAATCGCTGAAGGGGTTTTTGTCTGGAGCGTTGTGTTTCAGGCGAAAGAAGAATCCAAGGCAATAAGGGAAAAAACTGCCTACTGAAGTGGGCTCTGACCACATGCATGTGTATGTTTCCAATTTCTTACCTTATCAGTAAATGACTTTTTCCCAATAGTAGAATATTGGATGCACAAGACGAATAGTAATATTGACTGTGAACTTTGAAAATTATTTAAAGAAGCTTCGCTAAACAAAAATAGCACACATAGGAATCGTGTGAAAACTTAGATATCAATAATAAATTGGATGGTATCCGAAAACTAAAAATGGAATTACACAGGAAATTCAAAGGCGTTTTGCACCAATCTTGATCGATAATAAAATGTAGCTTAATTAAAAAGGACGTATTTTTACTTTCAATTACCAAAAAGAAATATAAGGTAATGAAAGTAATTGTGATGAGGTCGCAAATTCGAAATACATATTTTGGTGTTTTCTACACGTTTTGGAGGTTGCTAATTCCGAAAAAGGGGTCATTGAAACGAGGATATTTTTTTTGTATAAGTGTCTTTTTTGTGTTATGCTCAATTGTCTTTTTTTTAGTTGCCTTGGAGGGTTTGTACCCCTGTCTATCTGAAACTACTTTTGGTGAAGGTTTTAGAAGGTTCTCCTGGTGTTGCTTTTTTTGCTTTTTTAATTTGTGCGCTTACCGTTGGCTCTATAATATTCCTATGTCTATTGGTTATACAGATTCATTTCGCTCTCTTTCTTATTTTTTTAATTATCATTTTAGATCTGATAGTAATATTTATTAAAATTGAGTTTTAAAAGAAACTGAAGTTATAAAGGTTATTCTAAAACAAAAAAAAATGATTCTAAGAGGCCATTTGGAAGCTGCGAGGCCCGTTATTGCTTTGCCTAATTGGTAATCCGGTCTTGTGTGTTTCCTATTAGATCGCTAAACTTGTCAATACATTACTTTTTCACAGTATTGGATACAAGAAAAGTAGCATTGGAGACAGAAATTAAAAAATATTTTTCTTACGCTGAATAAAAATTAGCACTCATAATAAAAAAATAAAAGCAATTGTTTGAAAACTTTAATATCAATAACAAAATTAAAAAATTAGGAAACAATTTAAAACAAGAAGTTCATAAAGAACTAAAATAGCCTACTTTCCTGTTACTTAAATACTTACTGAAGTTCTAATCGGGAAAAAACTAGGTTTCTAACAGTAAATATCATCAACAGCCGTTTCTACACTAGATTTATACATATTAGAAAAAAAATCGAAACACAGCATCCAGCTAATAATTTAAACTTCTAAAAGCCAAAATCAACTATTTTCCTTAATATTATTTCGCAAATCAATTAAACATTATTTATCGTCTGCTCGCGATTTATTTGTAGTTCGAGGAATAATTAAATATTTATTAATAACAAAAGTAATGAAACTCCAAACTGCATTAAAAAAATAAGAAATGTAAATTAAAACTTAGCATAATTGTATGCAAAAGTATGCCTTGCCGCTTTCTTGTTAGATAATTAATGAATAATCAAGGAATCAAATTGTGCTACATTTTATGACGTCATTCCAAACTGATTCATGAAAATATTATTTTGCTTCAAATATGTTTAAATAAATAAAGTTTCTCATGCCATTGTTGATTTGGCAACAGTGATTTAAATGACTCAAAATTGAATTTCAATGCTAATTCAATGGGAAATTCGCCGACAGATAGTAGATTTATGTCCGTCCGGACGTACAGACAGACGGACAAAAAGTATGAAAGTTGGGTATCTGAGGTCCTAGCTTTCTAACAAAAAAAGAATTTTTAAGATCCGATGGATAGAACCGATTTTGGAAGGGGGGGGGTACGGACAGACAGACAGACGGACGGACAGACAGACGGAAAGACAGACAGACAGACAGATGGACATCAACCGCATTTCAATACCTACAGTGACTTAAATGACTCAAAATTGAATTTCAATGCTAATTCAATGGGAAATTCGCCGACAGATAGTAAATTTATGTCCGTCCGGACGTACAGACAGACGGACAAAAAGTATGAAAGTTGGGTATCTGAGGTCATAGCTTTCTAACAAAAAAAGAATTTTTAAGATCCGATGATTAGAACCGATTTTGGAAGGGGGGTACAGACAGACAGACAAACGGACAGACAGGCGGACAGACAGGCGGACAGACAGACGGACAGACATACGAACAGACAGACATACGAACAGACAGACAGATGGACAGACAGACAGTTGGACATCAACCGCATTTCAATACCTACAGTGATTTAAATGACTCAAAATTGAATTTCAATGCTAATTCAATGGGAAATTCGCCGACAGATAGTAGATTTATGTCCGTCCGGACGTACAGACAGACGGACAAAAAGTATGAAAGTTGGGTATCTGAGGTCATAGCTTTCTAACAAAAAAAGAATTTTTAAGATCCGATGATTAGAACCGATTTTGGAAGGGGGGTACAGACAGACAGACAGGCGGACAGACAGGCGGACAGACAGACGGACAGACATACGAACAGACAGACATACGAACAGACAGACAGATGGACAGACAGACAGTTGGACATCAACCGCATTTCAATACCTACAGTGATTTAAATGACTCAAAATTGAATTTCAATGCTAATTCAATGGGAAATTCGCCGACAGATAGTAGATTTATGTCCGTCCGGACGTACAGACAGACGGACAAAAAGTATGAAAGTTGGGTATCTGAGGTTATAGCTTTCTAACAAAAAAAGAATTTTTAAGATCCGATGATTAGAACCGATTTTGGAAGGGGGGTACGGACGGACAGACGGACAGACAGACAGACGGACAGACGGACATCGACCGCATGTCAATACCTACTTTTTCATTTTTTTAATTCTTTCGAATTAAAAAAAGAAAAGTAGGCTAAAAATGGGTTTTTGAACACTTGTGCGTCTGTCAGGTCTGAAACACTCTACACCTGTTGAATGTCATAATAAGGTTTTCGTTAAAATCCCGTATGCGTAAAATGTTGCTTTTTGGTTTTAAAGTAATTAAAAGTCACTCATTTTTCACATCCCCAGTTTTTAAGTAATCATCTTTTCAGAATGCTTGAAAATAACTAATTAACTATCATAACTAACCACAGATAAAATTATAAGACAACTGAAGGTTGTGCTGTTTTTCAATAAAGACAACATGATATGGTAACAAATGAAATGACATAGCCAAAAGGCTGACCAAAGAAATGAATCTAAATCTGTGTTGTTATTGTTTTTTAAATATTTTTTTTAATGTGTCCATTCAACTAACTAGCTTCTCTCAGTGCACCCTCTTTTCTCTATGTTCAGTGAATACTATGAAAAAACAGATAAGGTTAGGGGTCCCCTGGGTCCTATGACTACAAACAGGTGAAAATGGATGGACGATTTTTGAGCTGATTGTCTAAAAAAGACATGGTTGATGGTTGGGGTAATATATAAAGATAGAGACAATAGTTCTTGGGGTAGTTATAATCACGAATTTTGTTTGAATTATTTAAAACAGTTTGGTAACTCAGATTAATAATCTTTAATTAAGTGCTCGTATAATACTATTAAAAATTCAGATACCCTCACTCTTTAAAATATGTAATCAGTACTGCAACCATTACAACTAATTATAGTTATTTACCAGAACAACCATTTGTAGGATGTGTACTTTTATCTTAATAATGATGTATAAAAATTCGTAAATGAGGACATGCATTCGAAGCGAAAATAGCACAGTAAATGTTATTGTAATTCTAAAGTCATTTCTGAATGCGTCACGAAGATGGAAAATACTTCAAAATTTTGTATATGATTTTCAAAGTTAATCTTTGATACGACTAATAGTTGAGTAAAAGGACTAATATTCAAAAGTAGGACTAATAGTCATAAAAATCTTAAAATATAATTTCCATAATGGATATACATGTTATGATATTGTATGACACCGTATTGGATCAGAGGCCCGAAAATCCAACACAATGGAGATCTCATATCCTCACAAAATTGTGAAAAGTAACATTAAAAACTTAATAAACCAATACAAAAAATATATATCACAAGGCAACACCAAGTCTATAAGGATAACCGTAATTAATAGTTTATTTAAAAATGTCTTCGCTCAACGGATACAGAAGTTACTTTCAGCATCGGGGCCAAAAAAAAAAAAATTAAAATGTCCATATTCTTATGCAGCCATGAACTATTTTTCTAATATGCATACAATTTTTAAAGATAATATGTCGAATTAATTAGAATGCCATAAAATACATCAAAGAACAATACTAGTGCAGTGGGGAGGCGCATGTTGAAAATATTCCGATGTCTATTGGTTATTCAGACGAAATTTTTCTTATTTTTTTCTTAATTATCATTTTTGAAGTAATTTTTATTAAAATTGAGTTTTAAAAAAAACTTGAAGTTAAAGGTTATTCTAAAACAAAAGAAAAATGATTCTAAGGGGCCACTTGGAAGCTGCAAGGCCCGTTTGCTTTGCCTAATTTTTAATCCGGCCTTGTGTGTTTCCTATTATATTGCTAAACTTATCAAAAAAAATTACCTTTCCCCAATATTGAATACAAGAAAAGTAGTATTGGCGACAAAACGAAATATATTTTTCTCACGCTAAATAAAAATTAGCACTCATAAAAAAAACATAAAAGTAATTGTTTGAAAACTTCAATATCGATAACAAATTGGTTGTGCCCGAAAAACGAAAATGTAATTACACAGGAGAATAACAAGTAAGGTTTGCACTAATATTAATAAATAATGCAATAATGTAATACAGACAAATAAAAATTATATACAGTTTTTTTTATTAAAAACAATAACCCGTATAATCGAGTTTTGTTTTAGTTTGCGCGTTTTGTTTATAAGAAAGGTATTACGTATAATAGCTTTGTCCAAGAAGCACTAAATCTATGTCCTGTTTGGTATATAAATACTACTATGAAATTCCCCTATTGACCTTCTCGAAATTCCAGCCGCCGAATGCGTTTCTTCAGAAGTCCTTTCATAAAACCCAGCCGAGCTCATTGACAAAATGCAAAAATCTAGACCTGTAAGAAGATCCCTGCCCCAAAAACCAGATGTTACACTCCACAGCCAAACTAAGCCCCAGGAGAAGTTTCCCCCTTTCTTAGAATCAGGGGCCAGCCACACCACGCTAATTGACCCCTGCAGAGCGACAGATAACAGCGTCATTAGGTCATAGGGTTGCTGTAAATGTACATTTCATTTTTGTGTAACTTTTCGTTGAAAATTTCTAAAAAATACAAATATTTACATTAAAATTTTTATAACAATTTAAATCGATGTGGAAAAGTATATTCTGTTTACGAGTGAAAGAATTTTTGCTCTATCTTTATTCGTTAGAGAGTTGTGTTACGATAAAGTTAGAACTTAACGCGCACTCAATTTTTTACAAACTTCAAAAAATTATTAAAAATACTAAATATGTGATTTTCACAAAACAAATTACTGTTATGAAATCTACTCCTTTCGTTCTTTACAATGATACAAAAAACTAGTAACCTTTTATTAAAATTGTGTCGGTAATTGACTTGCGAATATTCTCCATAGGAATAACATTACGATTTTCAAGATGTGAAATTCTGAATGGAGTCCTCTTAACTTCCCCTTCTTGTCATCCGAGGACGATTGTAGCGCCATCTCACGCCACCAGATGCGTGGGACAAAGTCTGAACTTGATAAAGACGTTTAAAGCGTCTGGGAAAAGTTTCGGCCGACGGAAAGTGTCTGGGAAATTTATTATTAACTTTTAACATTTTTTTCTAAAACATACGTAAAAATCTGCCTTTAGAAAATTACTTAAGTTAACTTCTAATTTACCTACTCTTTGCACCCGATACCTGTAAATTGGCCGTCGGTTCACTCTAGCGGGTATGCATATACTAAAAGTAAATGAAAACCGAACCTAATCCGATACATTTCATCCTTTAGAAAATGACTTAGGTCTGGGGGCCCTGGGCTCTCGGTCTAAAAGCTATGTATTTGATCTTCATATCTTTCGGGGGAAAAAAAGTATTTTTAAGATCCGACAGATAAAACCGATTTTGCAAGGGGAACAGACGGACATCTTCAGCACGACAAAACAAACTTTTCAAAAAAAAATTTATTCTTTCAAATTAAAAAAAAAAAATCCGATACATTTCATCCTTTAGAAAATGACTTAGGTCTGGGGGCCCTGGGCTCTCGGTCTAAAAGCTATGTATTTGATCTTCATATCTTTCGGGGAAAAAAGTATTTTTAAGATCCGACAGATAAAACCGATTTTGGAAAGGGAACAGACGGACATCTTCAGCACGACAAAACAAACTTTTCAAAAAAATTTTTATTCTTTCAAATTAAAAAAAAAGATAGACCAATAAATTACGCATTAAACAAACATTCATCGTCGATGAGCAATTTCTTAGAAAACTCTCATAAACATGGTAAAACCTGTCCAAGTCTGACTAAGTAGGTAGAGTATCTATATTTCCGTTATGGTTTCAAGTCTTTTATCAGTTATTCAAGTAAAATGCATAAAATCGAAATAAATTTTGGTGTTCCAACAATTTACTAAACTATGACTTTCCAATTTATGTTTAGAATTATATCAACTATGTTCCAATATTATTTGTAATTATTACGAACTTTTAAATACCTAATATGAAATATAATTTAATGAAAGTAATTGCTTTAAGGTTGAAAATCCGAAATGGATATTTTGTTTTTCTACACGTTTTCGAGGGTTAAGTTTCAGAAAAAAAAACGTTCTTCGAACACTATGGTTAGTTTGTCATTCAAATTTGGTACGAGAGGTCTTAGTACCTTTCGAACGTCATAAAAAGATTTTCTAGAAAATCAAATTTAAAGGTACTGTTATAAAACGAAAAGAACTACGGACTTCATACTTAAAACACAAACTCTTATTGTACGTTTTAAGTTACCATATAAATATTAAAAAACAATTGCAAGTACAAAACGGTCACCCGAAGCAAGAGTATCAAATATCTATTATTGAGTGGTAGTTGAAAGTCATGTGAAATTTCACACCCCTAGTTTTTAAGCGAATTCTCCACTTTTTATTTATTTAATTTTTAACAAATAAATTTTTAAACTGATCATCATAGTACAGCATATACCGTAGTACCGTGGACAAAAGTTTGATGTATCTTAAGCACATAATATTTTTATAACATTTTGATCTTAAGTTCCATTAAAATGATATATTTAACAGAAAACAATTTAATAAGTAATTTCTTGCATCTAAATTTACAACAATAAGCATAATTCGACATTTAGTAGGTTTTTTAAAGTCTCTATATTTTACTATTTACTCCATATATTTTCTACATGAAATTTGTAAATTTTTTAAAATCGTACTGTTTCTTTATTTTGGTTCTATTAAGAAAGAAATTCACGAAAAATAATAACCAATTTTAAGTCATAATTATAACAATTATTAGGCATTTTCCTGACACTTCGTTCTGTGACTTTTGTGTTCATTTACTATAACTTTCAATTAATATTTATTTTTTCTAGGTTCCTTAAATTGTTTCAAAATTTGTGTTCTTAAGATTTTTGCAAATAAAACTCATATAAAGTAGTTAAACATAAAATACTTTACTTTACAACCCCATATTTCAGTACAAAATACGCGTCACTTGACTGTGGTTCTAAAATACGACGCCCGTCGCCAATAGCCCTCGTGTAGCTCTAGTGCGACGATAATTCAAACTAAACTAAACTAAACAAAACACACACAAACCAACCTAAAAGCCCAGGCAGTCAAATATTCCTGTCGTCAGATGAAACATGTTTCTTTTATTCAGACAACTCTTTCTGTAGTCATCTGGTTGAACCTGGTCACCGCTTGCGAGACCATATAGTCAAAATTCTTATAATTCACGAGCAATTCCTTCAGGGATAACAAAAGAGACACTTCCACCATCGCATAGACAACCCCTTTTCCTCCCCATGGCTGTGCTATTGTTAAGTACGGAACACCTGTGTGCGATCGATGAAGACCGAATGCACGAAGACCTGCACCTCTCAAATTTATCCCCTAAAAACCTTTAATTCGTTTTCGATGTTAACTTCTCTACAAAATTATGGCTGGATTATATTTCGTCAATTGACGAAGGATACACTTCGCAAGAACACAATAACTGCACAAGCTTTATAATCTATGTATTGAAGTTCCTCAGTCACATCTGGGATTACTAGATGTCAATTGAATATCATACAAAGGGATAGATGTAAAAGCTAGATCGTTTAGTTTGTCGAACCACTAACGGTCGTATTCACCAGTCACGATTAAGCGCGGTTTAATCTCTGAACCGGTTCTAGTGCGGGATTAGCCTCAAAACGGTATCCACCAGCACTTAATCGCGAGCTTAATTCTAGATTAAACCCCCTCTCGAGGTGGATTAATCCTGGACTATTTTCTATCGACCAATAGCGATCGAGCATCATTTTAGTAAACAAGAGAAAGAGGAAATTGCGGATCGGTACGAATGCAAGAGGTATGGTATATTTTTAATAAATTCATTTGTTTTTTTTTTCTATTGAATTTATTTAACTTGGGTTTCTATAATAAATTATTCGCTAACACAGTGTATATGTACTGTCCTTTAGGGTTGTAATTGGCGAATACATGTTACCATATTAGTTATGTGTTTGCAATCACTGATCACACCTATCATATACATATATTATTTCTATATGAATGAATCAGTATACTAATTATTAGTTGAATTGGTTTATGAATATTTAAACAAATAGTAGTTGAAGCAATTGAAAAAATGAACCAGTTTTTTTCGAGCATGAAGCTTTTCAATGTCGTGTGGTTTCACTTTGATGTGACAAACTAAAATGCTGATTATTTGGCTTTAGTGTAGCACACAAAAAGACTAGTATTACCAAACATTATTTTACCAATTCATTCATTATACAAGAGCTTAGTTGCAGTAAATATTGTTAAGAAGTAGGAACAACAATTTTTTTGTGTCAACACATCTGATAATAGAGAATTTGCACATTTTTTTTTCTTAGTCTAAATCAATAAAGGATGTCATAAAACCTACAAAAAGTGCATTTTTAAAATTTTCATATGTTTAGTTTAGCTTTTATTTTACGTTAAAAAGGGCGCAGTTTCGGTTTTGTGATAAAACGGAAGTCACGTGTCATGACGTACTAACATCCTTTGGAGAAAACGGCTACCGTGTGGCCGTAGAGAAAAACACTGGAAGTGCCCACTCGTTTGTTCTTTTACAAGGTGTTTTTCAACATTTCAAATTTGTGCAAAGTAATAATATTGAAATAATAAGTCTTGTATTATCTGCAGATATAAAAGTATCCATAAATTAAGAATAAGCTTATTGTGGGTGGCGATATATGTAAACGAATGTAATCGCAAGTTATTATGCAACAATATTCTGTCAAATTAGAGAAAAACGACGTTTAAAAATATGATGGAAAAATATCACAATATATAAACTTTAATTACTTCAAAGAATTCAGTTAAAATTAAATATCGCTAATTAAAACTTTATTTTAATAATATTTCTGACAGGTTTTTTTTTAAAAATATAGATAAAAATTAAATATCGCTAATTAAAACTTTATTTTAATAATATTTCTGACAGGTTTTTTTAAAAATAAATATAGATAAAGGAATTATTGGGGTTATGAATTAAATAGCAAAAAATGATATTTTGACAAACTAAATAGCAAAACCTTAGATCTTAAAATAAATGTGGGCTCTGAAACAAGTTAACAAGCTTTTTGCTCAAATGCATGTTCTGCCAGTGCATTTCTTTTTAGATTAAGCTTTACTAAGTGATATTTAACAATGTAGCGACAGTTTATTTAATTTTTCCAGCAACACCGTTTCAAATTTGCAAAATTTAATTTAAAATTAACCTTTAAACTAACAACAGATTGACTTCCTTCCCCCAGGATAGTGTTTTTATGGCAAAAGGATTCATAATATAATGCAAATGGAAAAAAAAGTTTTTGAAAGGAATATAGTTAAGACACTCCTGAACAGAATAAGAATAGTCTACCATAAGTGTTCTAAAATAAATAAACAAAAAAAAAAAATACCAAGTAACTTCTGTGCTATTTACTTTCATACCCGCTCAAGTACGGTTTAATATAAACATTTAAACAAAAAATACCATTTTTTTAAACTGCAAAAGTTGTATAAGGTTCCTTTTTCAGGGTATGAATTTAAAGCGTTTCAATACACACAGAAACATTTAGGACTAAATTAATTTCTTACTTTTAAATAAGTGTTTATTTAAAAAAAAACTTAACAAAAAGTGTTTAAACTTCAACAATATATTATTTTTTGATTTTGATATAAATATATATATTTTTTTAAAATTCTTTTCATGTATAAAATAACAGATAATTTGTTTAAAAATAAATTTGACTCACCGTATTTGCTACTATTTTAATAATTATGTCAAATCTATGAAAAATAATTTTTGGTGGTTTGTTTAAAATAACTAAAAACTGATATTATACAAGCATGTATTAACATAACTAAATAACAGTTAAATTTTATACATTATTCTGCGAAATCCGACTCCAACTTTTCATTTATCAAAAAGGAACATATTTCAATGAATGCAATCATTTGAAATGAAAGGTATAAATCCGCAAAATGTTTTCTTGACCCTAACTGTATCTTTTTAATATAAACGGAACATGCACTACTACAATTAACTATTTAACATTCCTGTTTAAAACGAAGACTTTCCCCAAATCCCCATACGCAACCTGTTAGAAAACACTCGAAAATCAAGCTACGGCCAAAAAGAAAGGGGTTGTGACGTCACCAGCCGACACGCCCCGTTTTCTGCAGAAGCGCGTTTCCGGCGTTTTTCAAACATGAATAACTACAGAAATAATTAGGGGAAAAATTTGAGGGGGATATATTTGGACTCCAGAGACCTCAATCTACAATTGTAGCTACTTTAAAACAATATTTAAGACTTGTGCAAATTCTCTATTACGTGCAACTCAATAGATCTTGATTTTACGCTACCCTTACCTCCCACACACAGTATAAAGTCTACTAGGTATTCTTAAAATACATTTTATGTTCATAATTAAAGGTTGTATGTCAATTATTTAGTATTAGTGACTATTCTAGTGACGTATCGAAATATTTGACGACTTTTCCAGCTTAGTAACATCCTGAAGTTGTGTGGTTTCTGGATGTTGGCAGAGCTATGATTTTTTCAGAACCATTTAATCATTGGGGATCTGTGTTATCTTAATAATTTTTTTCCTCTTTGGGGTTTGTTTACATAATTGCCAGAAATATTTAACGCTTGTTGAAAAGTTTAAAAATGGGAAAAGTTTCAACATGGGAATTTATCTCGTTTTACACATCTCTCAATGTTAGAAAATTAATAGTTAAAATTTTATTATATATGTATCGCTATTACACTTTTACCTTCAAATGTTTTATTTATATTTTTTCCTAGGTTAGCCAAAAGGGATATAGATATGAAAATATGCTCTTTGACTGTATGATGACCTGGAAGTGTCCACTTTTTTGGACAACTCCTACCTGAGAGCCATCTTGGAGACGGAAGTGTAGAACAACTACCATGTCCTGAGACAGTGACTATTCACTCCGAGCATACTTGATGACACCATTTTTGAACCCAACAAATGATAGGCAGAGGGGGTAAGGAAAGGAATCATAATGTTTGTATACTCTAGCCTCATCACACAAACCTACTTAAAATGAACCTGGGTACATCACAAAATCATTGATTTCTGAATATGCTAGGATTTTTATCGACAACCCTAAAACAAGTTGGGATGCATGCTACGATAGTTTTGTAACCCTATCTTGGCTTACTGTACTGGGTAGCCAGTAATAATTATTTATTGTTGATTGGAAAGTCACTAAATTTTGTCAAATAGCTCTGGCCCACACTGTTAAAAATGAAACTCTCAAAAATGAGTACTAGGTGTCCATTTTTGTGAGACAATATCCTCAAACAAATACTTTGGAAACCAATTGAAAATCACACATGTTCTTAGACATCGATATTATGTAGCAAGTTTCACAGCACAATCACTTCAATACCCAACACCCTCGATATGGCTTTGGGATGGGACACAGTGGATATCTCCGTATGGTCTTAGTGGATCCACAATGGTTCTAGCCCGCTCGTCGCGAATTGACCAAACCTGTTAAACAAGGACGTGACCTAGTGGCTACATCTAAACGCTCCATTCTCGCTTCTACAACCTGCTATGCTTCAGATCATTTTTTTCGCTAATTCTTCTCTAAAAGTGGGACATGCATGACTTCAATTTTGAAAATTTCTTGTTCTAAATTTGAGGTAATGGTTCCGAGTATATGAATCCATGTATTGTTCAAAATGATAACATCATTCTCAAATTTGAGAACCCACTTTTAACAGTGCACCAAGTAAGATTTTACCTGAAAGTATATTTTACTTTCAAATTAACATTTCTTTATTTTCCAAACTAATTAAAAGAATTCATTAGATTTTGTTAAATCCTCTCCATTCCTAATTACATATATTTATATGTAATATTTAAAAAAAAACTGATTCTTCAAGAAGATCAAAATTATGGTATAACATATAGATCATCGGTCAAATGACAAAAGCACGAATGTGCAAAAACACAGAGATGGAAAACCAAACACTGTCAAGCCCAATGTTTTCAAAAAATGTCATTCCCAAGAATTGGCACATTCGTGGTTTTGTGGTTTAACAGATGGTATAGATGTGTGTATAACAAATTTTTTATAATTTTAATAAAAAATGCCTTATTTAAAATAAAACTTTAAAATAACTTTTTATAAATCATTTTACCTTAGTTTTCTACCAAAAAAACACCAGTTTTTTAAATAATTCCTACCCGGACTAGGTTTTAACAAAAAAAGGTTTTTTTGCAACCCTAAACTTACTCTTTTTTTATTATTCACATAATTTATTTTATGTTAAAAAATATTAATTTTCAAAACAAATTTCACTTATAAAAATCATAGTTTTTCTGGAAGTTTTATATGAAATATTTAGACTCTCTCCTTGAGTTTATATTCTCCTTAAATTTATAGTATAAATATTACTCAGAATAGAAAACCCTATATTTCTTAAGATAATCTAAACAATTCAATTTCTAAAAAAATTTTATAAAGCATACAGATCTAGCAACAGTTCAATGCAGTTGTCGACATTTTTATATTTTGCTGATAACACTTTTTTTTTAAGGTACAATTTATCTCAAAGGTTGGGGAGAAAATCTGGACACTACTATGGCCATAATTGTGGCAACAGCTGTCCTTCATAACATAACCATCAAGTTGAGAGATCTTATTGAAGACCCTTTATAGGAAGATGATACTTCAGCGATTGACATTGCAGATTCTATTGGTGGTGGAATGGCTCAGAAATTTGATTGTTAATTACTATTTTTAGTGATGAGAAGGATATTTTATTTACAGGTTTTTTTTAAAAATATAATTACACATATATATATTTTTTTATTTTTTAAATTCGACTGATTCCATTTTTTTTGTCTATTTATAAAAGATTTATACATGGTGAACAGGTTGTTTTCTTTAATCAGTATAAATCAATGTTCCAACCAAGTACTTTATTTTAAAATTTTAAATTATTTTTTTTTATTTTAAAGGGAAACAAGTTCACAAACTTGTTTCCCTTTAAAAATATGAAACAATTATAATTTACATACACAAAATTTTAATACTGCATTTGTTGTTTCCTCATGCTGTGTCTACATGCTTTTAAATGTTTTAAACATAATAAAAAATGTTTTAAACCAAAAAATTTAGGAATTATCAATGGTTAAATATTGTTTCATATACATATTTGAAATGTATAATTATATATCGTCGGTCAAATGACAAAACTACGAATGTGCAAAAGCACCGGGATGGAGGGCCAAACACTGTTAAGCCAACCGTTTTCAATAACCTTCAATCCCTAGAATCGGCACATTCGTGGTTTTGTCCTTTGACCGACAAAATGAATATTGATATATTTCTTTTGAAAATGTACTAGACAATTCATCGCTCCCTCACTTTTCTGGATCAATCAGTGTATTTATAATTTATTTGTAGACTGTATGTGATTACATTTGAAAAATATTGTAATATGATTGACTTCAATGTCTACCCTTTCTTAGAAGAAATAAAACGTGTTTCACATAATTTATTTTTCTCTTTGCAAATTTATGAATATGTAAATTATTAATATTTATTCAAGTACTTATTTTCAAATAGTTTGGTGGAAAATTCTTTTCATCCATATAAAACCTAACAAACTTTTTTTTAAAACCTGTAACCATGTTGGTGGGGTTTTCCAACTAGAGTTTCCATTTCAAGTAAAGATTTTTTATTTTGGTAGCATTCAAAAATATGCATATAAATGTGCCAAGAGAAGTGAGATCTGGACTAGGTGGAGGTGTAGAGCTAAAAAAACAGGACTTTCAAACAATAAATAGTGTCAGGGGGGTGGAATTTGGTTTTTTCATGTTAAATGCTTAGACGAGGAATAAAAACCAAAATTTTAGCTGGTAGCTTAAATACTCACAGAAATGGACATTGTGACACATCAAAAGATTCGTCTAGGCCTCTAGAACAAAAATACCACAACAGTTTTGGCAACTTATGTCTCCAGTGAGTTTTGGGTCCCATTGTGTGTTTTAACACAGGCCATGAATAAAAAACCAAATTTCAGCGGGAAGCTTAAATACTCACTCAAAATGGGAGTGTGTGGTATCAAAAGAAAGCTCTTGGTCTTTAGAAACAGAAAACACCAAAAGTTTTGGCACCATATGTCCCCAGAGAGTTTTAGGTCCAAATTTGTCTTCTAACATTGCATCCCCCGAAAGACGACAGTTTTCACAAAGATACAGGCCTGCATTTAAAAATATGCATATACATGTGCCAAGATGGGTTACAAAAGTTAGGTCTGGACTAGGTGGAGGTGTAGTAGAGCTTAAAAAAAATAGGACTTTGAAACAATAATTAGTGTCAGGGGGTTGGAATTGGGTTTTTCACGTTAAATTTTATCTTGCCCATAAATTAAATAATACTGCCTGTTCACCTAACAAATATAAATAATTATCATGCCTTTAAAATACAACTTTTTGAATTTTTAATAAATATCGATGACTTGGATCTCTATTTTTCACTTTAATTTGAAGTATATTAATCATATCTGTATGCCAGCTGATTGCCACATTATGTTCTATCTTATTTGTTACTGTTTTTTTTTGTTGGCCTGTACGGGATACTTTTTATATTATTGTTATTTTGTTTCTTTCCTTTAAAAACACAAAACTATTGAAAATAGTAAAGAGAGCCAGACTACCAGTTTTTCCTGCTGGGATGGGAAATATTAGTTTTGGACAGGAAAATCCCAACCTTAGTGTGTGCCTTAGTTACAGAATAGGATTATTTTGAAATCCTATTAATTTGTTTATACTTTTATTGTTGTCTCTTCGATCATTTCATACGTCTCTAGTGTCTATGATCTGACTTTCAAAATTCTATTCCACGAAGGTTCATTATTTATACATCGTTGGGTTCATTCGGCTCAAGTAAAGTGTAAACAAACATATTTATTTCACTTCGTTTTTTTTTTAAACTTTACTTCAGAGTGGCTCGAAAATAGCACAAAATAATGTTCAGCCAATGAGAGACGACTTCCGGAAGATCATCCTGTGGATAACTTAATCGGGGACTGGTGAATACGGGCGGAGGATTAAAGTCGGATCAGGAAGTTCGGGTACCAAACCTGGATTAAATTATCCGAGATTAATCCCGTGACTGGTGAATACGACCGCGAGACCATCATGTTTATCGAGTTTTGAAAAGAAATTGAACTAATAAGAACGGTTGGCAAAATGGTACTATGAATTTTATCAGAATGTTCTGTTATCTGTGAATCGGAATCACTAGGAGATATCTCGTAGGGTGGCAATCACGCATTATATATGATCAATACGCATAATTATGTAAATGCCTTTAATTATAAACTTTGTAAAAAGTTTTTGAAAACATTGCGTGCTTTCTTTAACGCAATCACGTCATATTTACTTTCAAACCTTCGTTAATTAAGATATACATATACCATATGTAATACTGATTCGGATCAATCTACTCATGCAATAATCTGAATATTTTTAAGATTTAAAATATTTATCCCTATGATTGGCAACTACACTGACGCGTTTCTAAGAGCAGAAACTAAACTGTTAAAGTTTATATTTTAAAAATATTTAAAGCTTCACATACAATACTCTTAAAAAAATCATTCAACTTTAAATACTACAAAAGATCAGTTAGCTATATCTGTAACAAGTTTAAATTTAAAAAAAATTAGAAATTGAAAACGAAACATGTATTTTCCTGAAAAAATACGATTGGTGACTGGGCCTAATAGTTTCATTTTCAACCATTCAGGAAAGTTCAGCTATCCAGAATTTAGTGTGCTGGATTATCTCTCTAAAAGATTAAAATTCAATTACGACGTAACTATCGAAAGCAAAAGAGATGCTTTTGTATCTGGTTTTAAAGAAAAATTCGATATAGGCATTGGATCATTCCTTATGAATCCATATACCTCTAATTTTGCACATTTCACAGCACCTTATCACTCAAATATAGTGACTTTCATGTGCGAGAAAGCAACCGAGGTTCCGAAATTCGATGCATTCTTGTATCCATTTAACACTGAAGTTTGGATAGTTTGTCTTTGTTTCACACTTGCAGCAACTGTTGTGTCCAAGTATGTGACATCTTCGAAGCAGCCATATGTCAACATTTTGCTGAACTTGGTCGGAAGCATCGTTAAACAGCCTCTGAAGGTCGAAAACAACACATCGAAGAAGACCGTTTGGTGGGCTACTTGGTTGGTGTGGGTAGGCGTCATTTCATCCCTGTACAATGCCCTTTTCCTAACTTTCCTAACGGATCCGATTAACACGCACAGCCCGAAGAACTTTAAAGAGCTTTTGAATGCAGTGCAGAACAAAAAATTTAAAAGTTTTATCGATAAAAGAATTGTTAAATATATGTCACAAAGCGAGGAAGAACATATAAGGTTGTTGGGAGAGATTATAGCTAAAAATAAGTGGTATTTACCATCTAATGAACGACCTATTATCAGCAACACCGAGTGTACGATAAGTCATGAACAAGGTTTGAAATTTGCCACTTATTTAACGCCAAAGGTCAAACACTTTTCAGACGATTATTTTGTAATTGAGCACCATGTCATATACGTGAGGAAAAGTTTTTGTTGTTTAGAACAATTAAATAAAGCGTTGCTCGATTTGGTTGAAGGTGGTTTTGTCAAAAGGTTTTATTCAGAATTTTTTAGTATTAGGATTTGGACAAATGAAATAAGAACACTAGAGTGGCCGGACGACACAACGCGGGCCCTTAGCATGGACGACATGAAGTACCCGTTTTACTTATTATTGTTATGTTACACTTTGTGCGTCCTCGTTTTCCTGTTTGAAATTATTTTACCAAAAAAAATTGTGCTTAAAATGTTATCAAACAAATCTGTTTTTACGTAGGTGCGTTTCAAAACTAGAAATTTTAAAATTTTATCTATGAAGCTACGGAAAATTGCTAAATTGAGGCAATACGCCCAAATACGCCGCATTGCGCACTTTTAATATAACACTTTTATACACACCTACTTTGTTCTTTAAGAATTAATTATTAAATTTAAAATACACAATTTGTACGAATGTATATTGTAGCAAACGATATCAGTTAATACAGCCTTTCAATATTTCTCTTCATATGCAAAAAATTAATAGTTATAAAATATAATTATAGTTATAAAATATAAATAGTTATTTTTAGTGCTAAGTAGCCAAGCATTTGTTGAAGCTACCGCGAATGCGGTTTCACTTGGAAGGCAAAGGTTTGACACTGTTTTTGACCTTTAGCAAAATTCTACTAACTTCCGGTTAGCCTAAGCTACATAAATAAGTTTATAATTTAATATACGAATTCTGGCATTTTGAATTCTATCA
>JAFNEN010003108.1:0-12809 GCA_019343175.1 Oedothorax gibbosus
TACGATTTTAAAATAAACAACCAACCAGAAAAATAGGGCATTCTATTTTTTTCCAAAACCAGTTGGAAATTAGACGTTTGTTCTTTCTCAAACAAAGCGTTGTGCAAAAGTGTGCATGTTTGTTTTAATGAGCTATGCGAACTGTAGAGCTATTTTTAAAAATCGCCAAAAATGAATCCCTACGTAAAACCCATTTTTGATCACGTGATGTCAAGGATTTAAGCGTGCATATTTACTAAAAAATTCTACTTTAAAATTACTCAGTTTGAATATTTGCAAGCTGTTTTTTCGGAGCCTACACCTTCTAATGTACTAAAAAAAAGTCTACAAATAAGTCATTTCGATTTTCTTTTTAGGGGAAGCACTTCACTTAGCTCATCTCTTGTCTGCTCATGGATATTATTTCCCATTGACGATCACCTTCTTACGGTTAAGGCTGAGGGGGCATATTAAGGTTTCAGGTAATTACTAATAGTAATTACTTTACGAATTCAACTTTTATGCGTAAACAACTTTTGATAAGGAATTTCAATAAATTTATCTAGGCTGTATTCAGAAGGATTCCCACTTTTAGTGTTTACTTTTATTGCCAATGTAAACAATGAAAAAGGCGTGGAGAGGGCGTGCTAAACACGAATATCATAATGATTTTTTTCTTAGCTTAATTTTTTGAGATATTCACGTTTTGTTTGGCTTAAAAGGTACAACACAAAGATACATTCTCTTGATAACTCAAAAACAAAAGTAAAGAAATTTTCATTCTAATATTCGTATTCAGCACATCAAATTCTTAAAAGAATTTTCTCTTTCCCTTCTAAGACTTAAAATTTTTTTTAAAAATTTGTCTACTAGTATTAGAGTTCGTAGTAGAGATCTTATTAATTTTGAATGGATAACTTTTTATCTACACCTATTTATGAAAAGCTTTATATAAGGGGCGGTGCACAGGTACTCTTACTAATGCAGCATCTCAAACTTCCCATTTATGCTTAAATATTCTTCTATTTTTTAAGCATCGAGATTTAATGGATTTAGGAATATAATTAAAGATATTTTAGTAGATCTAATCAAACATTCAAATCAAATAAAGATTTTTTTTAATAAATTAAACAATTACAATTTAAAATTTCGTGCTTTTACGCTACATGCTGCTGCAGCTATCGCTGAAATTTTTTTTCACATATTTCTTTCAATCTCTTTTTTCTTTTGAATACAAAACCAGAAAGCTAGCTGAAATGTTAGTGCGAATATAGATATTTTTATAATTTTATATCAACTATTGAAAAACAAATTTACTGGGGGTTTCCTTGGAAAAAAAAGACAAATTTAAAGAATATTTTTTTAATCATTATAATTATGATAACAATTATTAGTGAGCACTTATTAAACAATCAAAATCCATGGGAACGCAAAAATAATACATGGATGTCGTCAAAGGGTGTTTTCAGGTTAAGAACTTTTTAAAAAACGATGTTTTAATTTTTTTTAAGTTATAGAATGAAAAATTCTAGAAGCTGTTAGTAACCTCGTAACGTAAATCTACCTTTTCTGCATTTTTTTTAATTGGCTCCAGTAGTGTATGATCCTTTTTGTTTAAAAAATCCGTTGTGATATGTATAAAAGATTTAATGCTAGGATAGCCATGGGGGCTAGTTTTTTCCATTTTGGAAATGCAATATTAATCATTTCAATGGAGCCTAAATTGTAAAAATTTCGAATTACTATTTTATAAGTTTTCTTCTAATGCTTATTTTCATTTTAAGTTTGTTATTTACATTTCAAAAAATATAATATAAGAAGCTCAATTGTTACTCAGGTTTTCTTTTGGAAATTTCTAATGTAGTGCTAAATTTTTTGTATTTTTAGACACCTTACTTTTGGCCATCAAACTGTTGGGAACCAGAGAACACAGACTACGGTAAGATTTAAACGTTGTTTATTGCTTCCTTTTCATTTAAAAGTTTCTCACAAAAAATACTTGTAAAATCTTTTGCTTATAACAAACACACTTATTTTAAAACTAATATAAAGAGAATCAAAACTATTTTTGATAGGAAAAAAAATTACCATATCTTTTTTTAATTATGCAAGTTAAAAATCATTTTTTACAAAAAAAATAATTAACTGAAAAAAATAATGAAAAATACTTATAAAAAAAACACTCAACAGAAATCAATAATCTTAGTCTTAAATTAAAGCTATAGATAAGCAGATTAAAAATAAAAGAAAATCAGAAGATCGACATTTTTGACCAAACACCCATCCGACTCCAATTACGGCCCTTTTTCGAAGCATCCGAACAAGGACCTAAACATTTTGGAATCACAAAGCGTTTCCACGTAAATAGCATCAAAGCATTGCGGTGACCACACACCACACTAGACCATACTAAAAGCGACCGTGTGGTTCTAAAATACGACGCCCGTCGCCAATAGCCCTCGTGTAGGTCTAGTGCGACGATAATTCAAACCCAACCTAAAAGCAACCATACACCATACAAGCCTCACTTTCATAGCCGTCGTTCATTAAGAAATTCAGTCCATATTGGACTGTTTGTAATAACTCTTGCCAATGAAGGACATTTTAATTTTTGCTTTGCACACATTATTGTCATAAAATAAGTTATATCCATACCAAATTTCCTTTATTTTTATGCAGTATTTCTCGAGATATTTGGGAAAATGCTTTCAGTCTCTTAATTTTGTCCACCAGTGTATAACCCGTACCAAAACTGTTTCGTATCATCACTCACTATCATCTCATAACTCAGAGATCACGTGTTCGAGTTCCGGCTAAGTCATCAGGTTTCCAAGGTGTGAAATCGTTGGAATGCAAGTTTTCTAATTATGAGGCAGGTATATAGTACGTTTAGTACCCATTTGGTGGCTATACTCTCTGTGAATTTTGATATCGGCAGACTTAACATTCAGTGAAACTTCAGATAGATTCATTGCAATCTAATCTTCAAATTCGGTTGAGAGATCAACCTAGATGGTGCAATGAAAAATGTCTTCCAGTTCGCGGACTATGTCGGGTCTGCAAAAGACCAAATTCACCAAATGCAGAATCTTGCAGCAAAAAAGAAATGTTATTAACTTAAAAATTCAAATCGAGCAATAAGTTTTTTATCTCTTTTGTTGCCGGTTCAGCTGTGTATCTCTGCAAGCGAACAATGCAAAACAAGACGAGGCTGGAGCTGGTGGATTACGAGGCCGAGAACTTGGCAAGGCTCCAGAAAATGTTTTCTAGAAAATGGGAGTTCATTTTCATGCAAGCTGAGGCACAGGCTAAGTAAGTAAATAAAATTGAGCTTCCTTTCGATGCTACAGAATGGGAGTGTCGACCCTTGCTAACGTAAATTCTTAATGGCGTTTAAACCACTCATGTATGAAAGAACACAGAATTAACGCACATAAAGACCGAGGCAGTGCATAATAAAAGTCTTATCTGGTTTAGCTTTGTTCTGAACATCAAGTATTCTTTAATGGACATTTAGTTTTCAAGTACCAATAAATTTCGGGTTAATATAAATATTTTTGTTGCCTAGTTAAATAACATGTCATTTTTGATTTTTGTTTTCTAAAAGAAAATTTGAAGTAGTTTAAAAATTAGATCCTCTTTAAGCGTTGTGAATAAAATTAATTGTCTATAACATCTATTTATCAAAATACGAAAATAGAATTCAATTCACACACACTTTTTAAGGCTTCAATAAAGCTTAATGTAATAGGTGAGCAACAAAATTATACACATAGATATTATCTCCAATAATAATTGTTGGATTAATAATTGATCCAATAAATAGCTTAATTTCATAAAACAACAAAATAAAACATTAAAGAAATATCAACGGCCAAATAAAATAGATTTGATCTGAAAAAAGAAAAGATAATACTTCGTATCTAATTGAATACATATTAAATATTTTTTAGAGTTGATAAGAAAAGGGATAAATTCGAACGAAAAGTACTTGATAGTCAAGAAAGAGCCTTCTGGGATGTCCATAGACCAATAGTAAGTGTTTGGTTTTTATATTTTCATTGAAATTATTTTTTAAATATTCGTAACATAGATAAATTGAAATAGAACTAACTGAGGGTGAAAAAAATGATATTTAAAAATGTTTCTCTATGATTAAAGTTTGTTTCTATTTTTAAAAAAACCTTGAATAATAACATTTCATACTCCTAATAATTTATTCGTTTGTGAATACATTAATTTAGTGCAATAAAAACTTGAAAAATGAGAAAATAAGCAAACACTTTAATAATTTAATAGTACCTATTTTTTAAAAATATTTTTTTTCAAATTTTTATATAAACAAGTTACTTTTTAATACATTTCAAGAAATGAATAAGAAATTAATTATTCTGATGTAAATTAATAAAAAAAACTGTTATGAATAGATTTTGTTCAAAATTATGTTCAACTTAATAGCGAATTGAATTTTTTTGGCAGCCTGGATGTGTAAATACTACAGAAATTGATCTAAAAAAAGCATTCAAAGTCAACGAGGCCCCAAGACACACAAAGGTAATTTTTTTAATAATACGAAACAATTGAATAAGCCAATAATATATCTCTTTAAGAGAGTATTTGAAATTTCTTCCTTATTTTTACATTATTTGCATTAAACAAAAATTCCCTTTGTTATGTTTTTAAGTTCAATATAGGAAATTCAAAATTTAAGTCAAATATAGGATTTTTTTTAATTAAGTTAATTTTCTCATTAAGTATATTTAAATAAACATAGAAGAATTTTTCAAAATGTTAATTATTTATTTTAGAATATTTTGTGCAGGAAATATACATGTTTCGTTGAAAAGAAACAATTCAGAAAATATCTAAATATAAAAACATTTTAATTTGAATTGTAATTTTTTTCCAAAATGCCTTTAATCTAAGTTTTTAAAACATTAGTACAAAAATTTTAACAGTAGTAAATGAAATCAAATTTGTTGAAAAAAATATATCTAACCCCAAGGTGCTGATTTTTTAAATAAATAATCAGCATAAACTATACAGTTTAATTGAGAAAACTTTACAAAGAATTTACAATCTTACACGCTAACCACAGGGTAAAACTAATTTAGGGTGTTTTTATTGTGACGGATATGACGGCATAAGTTTGTTCCTTAAATGGAAATAGTGAATTACAATTTTAATTTAAGTTTTAAATGCCTAGTCTTAAGTTTTGTAAACATATTTGGAGCGATTTTTCCTTTTTCTTTCAATTAAACTAGAAAAGAGGATAATCTTCTAAATACGCGGAAAAATAATTGTAATAAAAACCAAAGACAATTATCCCCTCCGACCCCACCCTCTTGCTTTTTATACTTTAAAGTAACTTCGTCGAACACGATAAACACGAATACTGCTGTAAGTGTTGTAAGGGTTTTATTTTAATACAGCACCGATGAAGCGAAAATTACGGGCCCCACTGTTATCGATGGCTTGCAACTGTTATAGTGGCAGCCAATTGCCTTTCCATCAGAAGCAGGTCTTTTAATATCACAAGCAGATGTTTCTTGGGTGAGAGTTTCTTACGCAACTGTAAAGAAAGTTTTCGCTTTATTTGTAGGCAGGGGAATAAATTAAGTCATTTTCTAAGGCTTTTGTTAAGAATAAAAAAATCAATGTTTTTTAAAGAGCTGTTTAAATGATGTACTAAAAAAATATAAAAATATTCTGAAAAAAAGAAACAGTGAAAACACCTATTTTTACTTTTATTGTCTTTCTAGATAAAATGACGCCTAAGAAATTATCAAAAGGCTATATAGCTAGGCTATCATAGGCTATATAGCTTCTTATGGGTTACACATGCATTAAAACATGTGCATATTGCGTTTAGTGTAAAAGTTGATCTAATAATCTGAGGTCAAACATAGCCAGTCTAAAAAGGAGATCGTACAGCTAATGGAAGCATAAGCAAACAGTTCAGAAAATAGCTAAATATAAGAAAATATCAATTTGAATTGTAATTTTATACAAAATGACTTCAATATACGTTAAAAACTGGGTTACTACAGTTAAATGGAGGAATATCAATTGTTTATTACATTACTTAAGTTACAATACCTTTGTGCTTAGCAAGAAAGTCTTTTGTTCCTTCCTGTTTCCCGGGCCAAAAACATCTATCCGTTCGCACGCTAGTCTCTAGCATTAATCTGGTCTTAGTCCCTAGACGTCATTTTATCTAAAAAGGTAATAGTAGGTAGTAAAAAAGGGATAATAGAGAAGCATTAAGTATGTTATATCCTAGTGGAATAGTGGCTTCGAAGACATAGCACAGGGGCTGAGAGATTAATGAGAGTATGACACATATGAGGGAACGGCTGAAATTGAAATACATAGTCGAATAATAGAAAACAAGATAATAATCCTTTATTAAAGATTAAGTCAAACGTATTACATGTTTTTATAGCATTTATCAATAAATGGCATGATGCTCTAGAAATAAAAATATATTAGTTTTACAAAAAAATAAGAAAAAAATTATTATTCAGAACTTTCAAAAAAAGAAATAATAACTTATGTTTGTTAAAAAAATATTATCGATATTCATATGTAAATATTTACAAACACGTTTTTTTTAACATTTAGTAACTTTTCAGGTTTACTAAACTTATTCGTGGCGTGTACTTACAAGTGGTTCCTTTCTCAACGTAAATATGTAGTTGTTTTCAATTAATAACTTAAACCTCTACTCGTCAAGGTACTATAATGTCCAAAATATGACGAGGGTTCGAGTTTTCCAAAATTTTACGTATCACGAATTCCAACAATTCAATTTGTAATAAAAGTTCCTTTTCTGCTACAAAGCATAGTTAGCCTATACCAGGACAAGCCTTTTAAACCACGTTTCCCAACTCAACATTTTTGGACTACACCACTTGCTGTAAAAATATATACTATTTACTTTTTGAAATATTAGTAATGCCAATTTGTAGATAAAAGTGCAAGTAAGTCTGTGATATCTTTTTTTTTCTTCAAAATTTATTTAAAATATATCTATGTATAAAGAAAAAGATGGAAAACTAGCCCCGATTTTTCTTATTCTTTATATACATAACAAGTGGCCCAAAAGTAGGCTTACAGTCAGTTAGGTATACAGTTATTTATACAGAAACAGTTATTTACTTTTAATAAGGGTTTAGTTTAGTTTGGTTGAATTATCGTCGCACTAGAGCTACAGGAGAGTTATTGGCGACAGGCATCGTAATTAAGAACCGTAGTCAAAAGTGACAGCTTTATTTACATACATATATTTACATACTTAATCCCGAAGGTGCTCAAATTGTCTACCTTCGACATTGATGTATTCCTGCAACCTATCCTCGGCACTCTCACACACAGTACGACACCAATTCAAGTTGTCACGAATGTCCTTAAAAGCATCAGCGATGAATTTCTTCAACTGGCGTACTATGGCGGGTTTTCTAGAATAAACATTATCCTTTACTACTCCCCAGAAAAAGAAATCCATGGGATTTAAGTCCGGGGAACGTGGCCGTGGGGGAAACTCAATGCTCCCCCGTCTCCTATCCAATGATTCGGGAAGGTCAGATCCAGGTATCGTCGGACCACCAAAGAATAATGCGGTGGGGCACCGTCCTGTTGAAAGAACAACTCCGCAAAGTCGGGCTGTGCTTGCAGTTGTGGGACTACAATTTGTATCAACATATCCAGATACCTGGGGCCATCAACGGTTCCATTGAAAAAGACAGGACCCACGACACCACCGCAGGATATTCCACCCCACACTGTGACACCTGGCTGATTCAAATGCGTACTCAAAATGACATATGGGTTTTCGTCAGCCAAGTACACAGTTATGCCTGTTGACGTGGCCAGACAATTTAAAACAAGTTTCATCTGTCCACACTATTTTCGAAATCAGGTCTGGTTGTACAGTCAGTTGATCGGGCATTATCTCACAGAAAGGTAATCTGCGGTCAGGATCGTCCTCAAGAAGGCCATGTAACAGTCTTGGGCGGTGTGGCTTAAGGTTCAACTGGTGCATCAGGCTTTGCAATGATGCCCTCGGGATCATCAGCTCCCGAGACGTTTGTCGCGTAGACTTTTCGGACTGTTTACGAATGTAAGAGCTACATAGCTACATTCATCTCATTTTCCTGTGTCAGCGTCGCACAGTGGTCGGAAAAGGCTGAAAAACGGTCAAAATTCATTTATTTTTTTGTGGTTTGACAAAAATGCATAAAAATTCGGTTTTGTAGGTTTTTGACCCCTCTGAGTCGATATAGGACACAATCAAGTTTGTTAAACCTATGGATTTTAAGTTACAGTTAATGCAAAAAAAAAAAAAATAGTATGTGAAGATGTAATGTGAAAATTGCGTATAAAGAATAACGCTTTAATCAACATGTATTGTGCAAGTGCATATGCGTATGTTTAGGTCATGGTAATACGTAATCGTACGTCAAGTAGTCACAAAAAGCCAAAACACTAACAAAATCTTTTAAAAATGAAACGTTGAGCTAAAAAAATTACACTATTTTCAATATTTTCTGCTCTCAATTTAGCTTATAAAATTAATTGAAACCAAAGTTTTTTAATGTGAATATTTTTTTACTAATTTTTGAACACATGAATTATATAATATTAAACATTTAAGTTTGTGGAATAATATCAAGTTTAATATCAAAATATCGTACAAAAATATGAATACACAGAACATATACTTTCAAATTAACCGTCAACAGTTTTTTAAGATCATATTAATTATCAGCATTTTATTATTGAAGATGTTAAGGCCAAATATGGTATTAATATTCATCTAAAGACTTTTTAATGAATTTTCGTTTAATTTTAATAAGATGATTAATTTTAATAATTAATTTAAGTAAGATTACAAAATTAATATAATAGTTTTTTTGAGTCTTCATGTAGCTCTAATTTGTTGTTTGTTTTAGGCTTTGCGCGAAAGGTATTTATGTAAGGGTCCGATGAAATAGTAAGGAAGTTAAACAAATCTTCATTTGTATTTTTCCTTGAACTTTTTCTCGAGTGTTCTCGTCTGTACCACCGAAAGTCTTTGTTTCTGGCTTCTTGGGCTTTTTCGGTCAAAGCTCCTATTGGTAACATATATGATGAAATCACTTCCCCTCCATGAAACAATACCTTATGAACAGTGTTTGGCATGTAGTACCAGGGGTATAAATCAACATATAAAATTGCGGTTTCTCTACAGTAGTTTTGAAATTTTAGAGGATCAATTTCAGCATTACTATTGATTGTATCCAAGATTATTTTAAATCTATGAATTAGATTTCTATCAACTTAGGTAATTTCCGAAGTAATAGTAGGATCCTTAAAAAATCTTCGAGATGTATTACCATCGTTGGAAGTGCCCATTCCTTGTAGGACCACATCGACATTTAATCCTAAAACCTTTTTAAATTTTTCTTGGATTTGCTTTTTTGCATTTAGTTTTATTTCTTTGGTTTCTTGCGTAGTTTTCCACTTTTTAAAACTCATGTTGTAGGCAATGTGAAGAATACACTCCATAAATTTTATACGAGCATGAAGTGGTGAGAGACTAAGCTTAATTGATTCCTCATAAATGATTTTAGTATCAAAAAGTTGTAGATTGTTCATTTCTGAAGGCTTAGCTTTGCATATTGGGCATACTGCCATTGATGGCGTATTTGTCAAATATTGGGTAACTTTTCCATCGATCATGGATAGCACTAAACAATGTTTTACGTGTATTGTTTTGTTATTGTAGGTAAGTATTGTTACGTTGAATTTTTCGATATCTTCATGCATTTTACCAACTTCTTGTCGAACTAAATCTGGAGTTTCTTTTGCAAAAAGAAATCTAATTGGTCTGCAAAACTGTGTGGATGAGGGTCTTGGATTTTCCCAAACAAGAGTATCTTCATCTGCTGTTAAACGCAATGGAACCAGGGACGTCATAAAAATATTGGCGTCGGTTTCTTTTTCGTTTTCAAACATCTGCTTATATTGGCTGTGACCAGCAGACCCATCACACCCCCACTTGCAAAATAGTTTAAATTTGTACACTGTTGATTCGACTTCGAATTTTATGAGAAAAATTCGTTTTATTGTGTGGTCCAGCAACGTTTGGATATTAACTGTCGCATGACTTTCTGATACTTCAATTTCAGTTGGGTAGCATAGCTTTTTCTGCTCTAAAACTTGATCGTAGGACGGGAAAATGTTGGTTCCTAGTTCCTTTGATGATTGTCTTAGAACGTTATAATCATGTTTAGATAAGGAGGCATCTATTAGTATAGCAAGAGCTTTTTCAGCAATGTAAAAGTCAGTATCATTTTGGTATTTCTTTGATGCAGCAGTTAATAGTTCTTTCGATACACTATCAAGAATTTGTTTAATTTTCCGACGCTTTGTTCGATCAGAACATTCGTCAAAAGGCTTTTCAGGTCGACCAGCTTGCGTGGAAGTAGATGGTTCTTGTTGATCTAGTGTGTTAGAGCTAGCCTGTGCGGAAAAAGATGGCTCTACTATTTCCATATAATATGTGCTGTAAGCACCCGATGCAGAATTACTTGATTCTACGAGTTCTACAAAATAAGTGTTAGCAAACCACTTCTTATACTTATTATAATACCCTTTTTTGTTGCGACTACAATCAAGCCACCTTTTACGAAAATGGGGCACAAATATTTTGGATAAATACCTTTTTATTCCTTCTCGTTGATCTGGGGTTATCAATGGGTAAGATACTTTCAAAGCGTCGATGCTTTTTTCGATATCAAATTGGCTCTTTAAAACAATTTCTACTAATTCACTATAACAACATTTAAAACTCGCCATTTCGTCCTTACCGATGAAACATTATCGAACGTCTGGCAAAAGAGGTTTGAAATTGTTTCGTCACCTTTGGCGAAAAGTATATTTTGTATAGGAACTGTTTATAAGAATGAATTTTGGACTTCTCCCCCCCCCCCCCTCCTTCCCAAAAGCCAATGAGCATCTCTTGAAAACATTATTATTGTAAACAAATCAGACCTTTTATCTCCTACAAAGATGATACCAGTATTTAAGTTCTTTTATTTGTTTATAATTAATCTCTTTGTAAGTGAAGTGGTCGAAACACCTGTCGGTTTTGCTACTTTGTTTCTAGATTAACAGCTGCCGTGGAGCAACGCGCAGCAGCGTTGTGCTTTTCGACGATTTTTGAACAGCTAGATTTTGACACTTCTGTTTGTAATTATGGTGTCCGTACGTGTCCGCAGCTGAAATTTAAATTTATCTTTTATATACGATTTGGAAAACTAGTTAATTTTAATGAGACTCTGGAGCATAGTGGAGCAAGAAAGTTGCACTCTTTCAAATATTTAAAAACATAGTATTTTAGAAACTAAGATCAAAAACTAATTAAAAAATTATTTTGTATTTTTAATCAGGTAAAATAAAAGAAAACCTTTTATAAAACTAAAAACATGCAAAAAAATTGTGTAATAAAATTATAAATCGTGTATTTTGAATTCCATTGTATCGCATCAAAACGGGCTATTTTTCATTTGTTGACTTTTCGTTACTATAAATACAACAAAAAATTATTTTCAATGATTTATATTTGGTAATCTTACTATTCAATTATCTATTAATTTAAAAATCTATTCATTTTGCATTTTGCGAACACTTCGAAATTTGGCATTTTGGCCGCTCCCAGACCACTGTGCGTCGTGCGTGGTCGCCCAGACTTCGGTGCATTGGCGACGGAACTCGGGGTGTCAAACTTGTCTCTGATGCGGTAAATCGCTTGACGGGACGGCGCCGGCAAATTAAACTCATTTTCCCATATCGTACGCACAGTCTCCGCATTTTCGTACTTCCAGTAGATCTTAAGGATCCACCATCGGTGCTCCTCGCTCAGATTTTCAACCATATGGTTTAAACTTATAAACAAAAGTATACATTTTCCACCAGTACAAATCCTTTTATTTGATATTTGGCAGGTGGCGGGATTCGAAGTTACGTCCTCTGGTGACATTATTTGCATATTTCTAAAGCATCAATTAAATAAACCGAAGCTTTCTCGAAACTAAACCAAACGAAGTCCACAAATCTCCACTCTTTGGATTCGATACGCTGTAGTACGGCTTAATTTTAGCCAAACCAACAAAACTAAACACGACCATGTGAAATACCTGTTCTAAATAACCCAAAGTTCTTACCAATGGTACATTTGGGCTGGCATTAACTGTAAGCCTACTTTTGGGCCACTCTGTATAATACTTTTGAGACGGTAAAATGTCAATTTTTGAGATTATTACAACTACTTTTATATGTATGAGAAAACTATTTTATTTTCATAGAACTCCACGATTGGGAAAGTTAAATATTAATAAGCTTCTACCAATATCCAATAAATATACGACTTCTTAGAAAAGTCATTAAATGGTATTTGATCACGAAACTTGATGAACTGAGTATTTAAGTAGAAAATACGGCTGTTGGGTCTTAACTCCGAAAAAAAGCACTAAACCATATTTTTTTTTCAAATGCTTCAAAATTCTTTTTCGTCATTTTATAGCATTCAAAGCTTCGCTTTATTTCAGTTCGAGGAAAGAAAAATTACGAAAATATTGATTTGCGATGTGTTCGAACGAAAGATGGAACCAGTGTTCCTATACCTCTTTTCACGGCTATCACATTTGTTGACGCCAATTCTCAACATGTTGTAATAGAACAAGACTCAGGAAATAGCTCTTCAGCAATTCTGTTTAATTTAAGTTGCAGACACACACAAGTACAGGGTTTCTAGCAGAGATTAGGATTCACACAAAATTTTCAAA
>JAFNEN010003109.1:0-12126 GCA_019343175.1 Oedothorax gibbosus
TGAAACATCATGCCGATTGCTGATCTTTTCATTTTTAAAAAAAATCATCTTAACTTCTTTACTCCAAAAAAATCCTACGCATATATTCTTCATAGAAGCATATTTTTAAACAATTATATATTCAGAAGTATGTTTAACAAGTTATTTTGAATAAAATTAACGTTTAATATTTGGCTGAGGGAAACGTCAATTTAAAGTTGAATTTGAGGTTTTGAAGGATAAAAGTACAAATTTCTGTGTGCTATGCATAAAAAACAATCTTTGTTGGTTTTTTGAGATAAATCTTCCATTCTAACTTGTTTTAATCCAAAATGTATTACAAATTAACCGCTAAAAAACTTTTTTTGCAAACCCTCCTGAATCTTCTTGACCCTCTCGGTACGGTTATTTTTTTATACAATTAATAAATCAGATGCTTCCATCTTATTATCTTCAGCGACTGTAAAGCTGCTCTCCAGGCAATTCAAAAGGGCTACACCAAGCAAGTAATTAACACACACCGTGCCCTGGAAAAACTGCTAACTCTAAACATACATTGCATTCTGCAATGGATACCCGCACACGTTGGTATTGATGGAAATGAGGCAGCCGACTTACTAGCCAAAGAAGCGAGACATCTCAATGAAGGATCCTTTCATCACGTCACACTCAGCGACATCAACTCAGTGGCAAAATCAAAATTCAGGGATACGACCATCAAGTTAAAGAACCAAATCTGTGAATTAACAACTAGCAGAACAATAGAAAAAACCTTAACTAGACTGAGAACTGGACATCTGGGGGGAATGAAAATCCAGCCAGACGGCTCCAGAAAGTACCCCACCTGCAAAATCTGCCTCTACATAGAACTAAGTCCAACACACATTTTCTCATGTCCAGCCATCCTTGCAAAAATGCAACAGATTAGTGACTCTCCGCTAGATGACCTTTATTCCCAAAACTGCCTTCAGATTGCTGAGGCTGTGTGGAACACACACGGTCACATCTAATACCTCAACCTATCCATAGACAAGACAACAACAACAACAACATCAGATGCTTCGGTATCAGCATTTTTTTTAAGCAAGCTTCACCATTTTAGTTATATTAAAAAATTTAGATATAAAAAAATTGCAAAATGAGGTCGTGAAGTGAGTTCTATAAAGGTCCACGTATGTGTACCTCTGGTTTAGTTTCTTCAATTAGTAGACGGGTCATTTTTTTTTTAGTATAAGGGGATATGGTACCCAAAAATTGTTCAAAATATCGATTTTTCAGTTTTTACTTCTTATTATTCACAATATCTTTCTGAACATTTACTGAAAGTTTCATAATGATACCTTCTGTAGAAAAAAAGTTCTTAAATATTTTCTGGAGTCATTCCTATAAGTTTGAATACGTATTTCGTCTGCTTTTAACCTCTTTTCTCTGTTTTGCGTTTTTCAAATCTTGTGTTTAAAAAATACCTAAGGCGTTTTTCTTAATTAAGTCAGAATTTTGAAATTTTTAAACTGTGTTCTTTTATAAATGGTGCACAAAATTGTGCATGAAATAAGATCTACTATGTATAGTTTTTTTTTTTAAATTTTGAATTCAATAATTTGTAACTTTTTTTGTGATTTTCTGTATAAATGCATGTTACTTTTTAACTGTTGCTCACATTTTTAAATCCATTCACAGTTCCTGATCAAATTTGGGTGGAGTTATTCTCAAAATTGAAAGAGGAGTAGCGTTTTAAAAAAGTTCAAAATTTTGACTTTAAAAAAAAAAAAATAAACTACTTGTAAATACTTGTTTTTATTGCTAGAAAATGTTTATTTAGAATGAACATTATATAAAACCAGTATAATTTACTAGTTTATGTTATTATTTCTAGAAATAATCTTTTGGGTACCATATCCCCTTAACTTAATTTCCATTTGTAATATTTCTAATAAACATCTAACGAACCATATGTCGACTGTGTGCATAATCTGAAAGCAAGATAGGTGTAGGCAATGAGAAGTGAAAATGAACGAAAAATACCTGATGTAAAATTCATTTGTTTCCACTGCGCTATGCGGATGCCAGAAGGATCTTCTATCCATACTTCACCTATTGCCTGAAAAAAATTACAAAAGTTAAATTCGCATAAAAAATGTAGCCTATACCAACATTTTACTTTTGAAAAAATAGCGATGTGTAACTCGACACGACTTTCAGTTACCACTCAATAAATCAATACATTTAAGGGGGAATGGGCGCGCTGGACCGCGGGTCTCCAAACTCAAGTGCCTCAGTGTTAATCCAATGGCGAAAAAACTATTTTCTCTGCCACATTTCTCCGGCTGTATTGAATATATTTACAAACGGTTTTTTTTAAATAATAAATGTAGATAACTTACAGGTCTATCTTCTCACTTTTTGAAATTGCTTCGAATATTTTGTGTAAAATTATTTATTGAAAATTAAAAAAAAAATATTCGAACCAATTTCAAAAAGTGGGAAGGGCGGTACCTGTAAGTCAGCTACATTTATCACATAAAAAATCCGCTTGGAAAAATATTCAATACAGCCGGAGAAATGTGGCAGAGAAAATATTTTTTTCTCCATAGGATTAACACTGATGCACTTTGCTTTGGAGACCCCCGGTCCAGCGCGCCCATTCCCCCTTAAAGGCAATTATACATCTTATAAAGTAATTTAAATAACTTTTAAAACCAAAAAAGTATTATAAAAGCTACCATTTTTGCATTCGCGATTTTTTTGCGATTTTTTTTGAAAACCTCATTATGACGTCCGACAAGTTCTGTGTAGTAGGGTACTAAATTAGAAGTCTGTAGCTTTTATCGTTCAATACCTTTAAAACATAAAAAGTTCTATGGCAGCTACAGCTTTCGTATGTGCTGCTTTCTCGAAAACCTTAGTACAGCATCCGTCAAGGTACTAAACTCTTGTACCAAATTTTAAGTTCGTAGCTCTTTTTGTTTGAGCTGTAGAGTGTTCCAGACAGACGAGACGTTCGGACCAATATTTAAAAATAAACACCACTTTTTTAGAATCAGCACCTTCAAAAACGTGTAGAAAACACAAAATCTCTATTTCGTATTTTCGACCCTATCCACGGCCAACTTCAACAACAAGGCCAGAGAAGCTTTCCCAAACATGAGCGTAGACGGAATTTTTGACGTCACTGTTCCGACTGGCGAAGATCGAGAAACTAGTTCGGAAGCATTCGGAACCCTAAAAATGGGGTCATCCGTGAACGAGTGGTTCCGAACAGGTTTCGAGACAGGTTATCTTCATCTTCGGAACAACGTCACTCGGAACTATGACGTCAAAATTTCCGTCCCCGAGCGTGTTTGAGGGAACTTTTTTGGACTTAGTAGTTGAGTAGGCCATGCTCTATCGCAATACTTTCATTACCTTATATTTCATCTTAGATAAATGAAAGTAAAAAGTGGAATAGAAAGACAAAAAATTCGCTATTTTAACGATGTCAAAGTACACTGAGTCTCTTTAAACAGGCAAAAAAAAAAAGAGAAAATGAAACTAATCGTCTCGGGAATTCTTGTCTATTTACAAAAATATTTCAGCGGTTTAGATTTTTCAAGTAGAATGCGACGAGTAGTCATATGAATAAAATAAGTATTCGTGCATCTATTTTATGTATGAAATAGAGTGTGATCGTGAAAGTATTGTATTTTTGTGTCGTTTTAAGAATAATACCACAATCATATTAAAATTTGAGATTTTTTAATTTTACTTTATTATTATAATGCGCGTAAGGTATTAAAAATGAAGGAATTTAAGTTATTGTGCTCGTCTTTAGCCAACCAGTTAAATCCAAATAATGAATATTATACTTGTAATAAAAAAATGCATTAAAAATATTTTGGTTTAAAAAAATTTTAATTGTTGCGTTTTGGGTGATAATGTTTTAGCGGCATATAAAATAAAAGAGGCATACTTTTCTTTATTAGCGTTTAAAAGTCACAGTTACTGTTACAAACCTACTTGTCTATTAAAAGTACTTTTTTTCTTTAAAAAAATTACAGCAATGCTGTTTGAAGAGAAACTTTATGAAAGTAGAAAATCTTCATTGTTGAAAATGAATTGTTCGTAACAATTAGGTGTAATACTGACAATGCATAAATGTCTCTGTTTCGGTCATTTTAACTTACTATTTAGTTGCCTCATTTGCCTCAAACTTTCTGCTTGTCTTGCAAGAAATTCGTCGGAAAAGATATGAATGAACATCTTCGATGAAAATTTTCGTTTAATAAATTTACTCATTTTAAGAAAGAACAAGAATGCTTTAAGGAAATAGGTCACATGAAATGAGCCAATTCAACCATGGCACAAATTATTGAACGCAAAATAGGGATGCCTCTTTGAAATTGAAGTACAGAAACGTATTAAGGTGGTAGAATAAAAGTGCAAAGTATAAAAATGTGTTGAAAAAACTGAACTGTACTTCGCCGAGAGAGAGAGGAGTTTATCTCTATCACTTTAAAGTACAGAAAATAAGAAGCCAAAAACAACGTGGCGGAGAAAAATTAACAATGAAGTCAAACAAATAAACAAGTCCTTGAGAGAGATAAAAATCAAACTGTAAATTTTTTTTTTTGTGAAATTAGAGCACATTTTGCTGTTATTTATTATATCAAAGTGTTGTATGGTTTGTTTTACAGTAAATAGATGTTTCACGACGACCAAACATAATAAAGCCCATTTAGAAAATCTGTCGAAAATCTAAAAAAAAATAAATTAGAAAGATAAAAATCCCAATCCTTTATTCTATTCTGAAGGATGACCACAATTAAATGTATAAAATGTATTTATAATGCAATTTTTAAGGAATACAAAGAAATACTTTCACTTACGGCATCTGGATCTAAAGGAGTGAGCTGTCTGTTGAGAGGAAGTATTCGAAATCTCACTGAAAAGGATAAATAAATAATACAAAGACAAAAGGATCACTAAAAGGATCACTAAAAGGATACTCTATTAAATAATGCTTAAAAAAATATCTTTAAGCTTGATATATTTCTTGTATGTACATCTTTAAATCGTGTCCTTTGTAATATTTGTACTGATATATTAGAAACTTCGTCGAAAAACTACTCTTAAATAACCGGCAGCAGTTTGCTCATCTATTCAAACGCAATTGTTATCGTAAATGAAATTTTGTCCTTAATAGATTTGAAACCATTTAGTACAGGTACCGTTAAATTCCTTAAATATGAAGCTACATGGTGTTTTAACCGTTAATTTTAAGTATATTTTTTTTTAAAGAAAGAAAAGTGAAATGACTTTTAGCGCCATTGAGAGTATAAGGACTCCACATATTAATTGTGCACAATTGCATTGTTTTTTAACAATAATGTTTTCCAGCACGTGTACAATACTCTAACCCCTGCAAGGAGTTCTGTAATTTTCAAGCACATGTGCCTCAGCCACGATCCAGTGTGAATTCCGATTGCTAGAAAACAAGAACACTGACCCCGGTCAAGGCAGGTCACGGCGTGTGCGGAAGGTGAAAATTTAGAGCAAGTGTGCTGTAGAATTGTATTTACAGTAATATCTACAAAAATACAGTAGAATGCGCTGTGAATATGCGGCAAATGTGCTATAATTTTAAACAAAGTAAATTTGAAGAGTTCATTCTAATATTTCTTAGTATAAATATTTTAAATTTGCTTTTATTTTCGAAAACAAAGTTATAAAGCCTCATACTAATTTTGTGTATAACTACTATAAAAACGCGGGTAAGCTTTAATTTCTATTTATGATAATTGAAACACTTACAGGAATACGATTTTGTTAATGTAAATGTACTATATCTAACAATATGGGATTAATCTCAAGCAATCCCTTTTAATTTATTAAAACCATTTTTTGTGAATGTTGCATAGTTTTTTTATCGGATGCTTCACATATTTCTGAAACAATACAAGAAGTTAAGTAGTATTCATTTTGAGTGTTTAAGTGTGCTATTGTTCAAAACATTTTTCCTTGTAAAGTCTATGTGAACCTAAATCGATCTTCCTTTGGGTGGTTGGTTAGGTTATGGATACCATTCGTTCAGAAACCACTGAAAAATTTCTTTCGTTTTTTCAGTCAACGGATACAGGTCTCTATATGAACTCACCAGTCTGTCCAGGTTTGTAGACAGGTTTGTCAGTCTGTACAAAGGTGATGACGGAAGATCGTCGTATCCGCACTTTTTTGGCGGCGTCCACCCTGTGTCCGTCACCAAGCGAGCCGAGGACAGACAACTTGGCGACCGTATCTGTCGAGGAAGAGGGGATTTGCATCTCTACCCACACGTTCATGTCTGCGATAAAAAGATACCAAGTTATAATTATAAACAGATTTTAAATAAGATCTTATAGTCAGATAATAATATTAAATTTTATACTGGATCAATGATGTTTAGTTTTAGCCAAAATTAGAGATCAATGGACCAATAGAAGAAAACCAAATATCTCCCAATGGCCGCTCCACTAACTGATTGCAGACTAGTCGCCTTCAGCTTTATGGATAACTTTACACAAAACTTATGGTGTCGCTACATTACATTAATAGGAGTAAGCTTAAAAGCTATTTCTTATTTTGTGGTTTTATAGTCTAACGTTATATTTTTTCACAGTGCTTAGCTATTACTATGCTATCACCAATACTAGAAAGCCACCCATGAAATTACGCAAAGTAGTTAGATAGGCCGATGTGGAAACACAAAAAGTTTGGTGCTCAATTGCACAGGAAGCCTGGAACTTCCCAGCTTCCACAACTCTTTGGAGAGTTGATTTACCAATTTTTGTTGGTAAAACCATAACTTTGATACACCGAAAAAGCAGTAAATCAACGCTCCAAATAGTGGTGGCAGCTAGAAATATACAAGATTCCCCGGTGCAATCGTGCGCCAAACTTTGTAACTGTGAACTGTATAATACTATATTTCGCCAAGTCAGGCAAATAAATCAATTTAATTCGTCAAACTTGGCGATATTTGATGTTTAGCAATATTTTGTAGGTGGCGGATTGAGTAGACATCCTTGTGATACTCACTGTGATGAAGCCGTACTGTGGCAGAGGATATAAATTCTCCTGTATACCAGTCTTGAAGTTGAACGAGTAAGGCCTTGGGGTGATCATGGGACAACTCAAAAGCGGTGAAGGAAAAGTACTCGGTTGAGCCTGCGGTCAACGCCTTCGGACATGTTAGAATAAAGCCTCTGGGAGAGAGAAAAAAAAGATGTATTGGCGCAAACTTCGTTAAGTGAATGATTAGGTCAAAATTAACAAAGGGTCTTGACTACCAAAGGAACATGTAATGACTAGGCTGTTATACCCGACGTTGCACGGGTAGAGGTGGAAAAATAATTTAACAGTCAATTTAACAATTTTTTTTCTTTCATTTTAGTTATATAAGATTACCCAGTAATTTTCCATTTAATTACCCAACTTGGATATAGTAATGATTAATATTAATTTCAAAAATGCCTTTGATAAGAAGCTCAAATTAAAAGAATACATATTTAAGTAAAAATAATCAGTAAGAATTAAAAATGGAAAAACAGCTAAATCTTAAAAGGGTCTCAAACATTTATTTTAACTCAATTCAAGGGAGTTCTATAATAAATTAAGTAACTTTTTTGGACACTTTGTAGATATAAATACAATGTAAGCAGTACAAATTTCTACCATAATTCAATATAAATGCTGAAAATTAAAAAATCAATGCAAATGTATACAGTACTAAATCATTGCAGATATCTATATACATAAAAGGCATGGTCTGCGTGCAGAAAATAAAATATTCTTAATGAAAGCGAATTACATGATCTAATTGTTTAGATGTTATAAAGCTACTCCAGCAAACTGCAAACGATTTGCATTTTTTATATTTATTTGTATTTTTTTTAACTGTGATAAAGATACTAAAGCAAACGATTTTTATTTTTAATATTAAATATTTTTCTAACTGCTAAAAAGCTAGCAAACGATTTTTGTTTTAGATGTTTATTTCTAATTTTTTATCTGTAATTAAACTAAATATACTTAAAAATCGTTTTAAAACATGTGTAAAATAAAACTAAATAAACAATCCGTGAAAACGTGCTGTTGAAGGAGCAATAAACCTCCAAGGTCTTCAATGCATTGAATGGGAAGCATAAAACGTTCGAAAATGATAGAAGGAATGGCCTGATTCGACAAATTCTTAGCCTATATGTGTTCCGGATACGAGATAAATTTTTGTGCCAAATTTCGGGACGATCTGTTGCGTGGTTCTTTAGATCTCGTGTCTTATACAAACAAACAGACAAACGGAAGAACGCTTTTTATGTATATAGATGGTCTGCCACAGTAGCTTTTATTAAAACCGGAAATTTGACCTCCAAAATCCATATTTAAGGATGCTGACTATATTTAAGCTGCTTCTAGCTTTACAACACCTCATAATGAATTATAAGAAAAGCACATTACTTTCACTCAAAATTTCCTGACATTTAATCGGTTAACCCTTTCAGTCCCAATGAACAATTTGGCATCATCATTTTAGAAATTATTTTCGGATCGTCTATAGCCATTTATGATATCATAAAGCACATCATTCGATTCTTCAAACTTTTTCTATTAGAATATATTTTTTATTAATCCCAATAGATGTCAGCCCTATTATTTTTTTTAATTATGATCAGAAAAAAAAATTCTAAAATGATGATGCCAAATGGCATCATTAGGACTGAAAGGTTAAACTCTAAATATTGAGTTTACAGTTTTAAGCAGTTTATTGATCACATAGTCTCATTCTTATCAAAGAAAATAATAAAATATAAAAAAAATGATTTTATGTTTCGGAATTTTAATGATTTTATGAAATACTAGGGAATTTAAGATAGTAGTTTTTAATTTCAAACTATGAAATAATGCAACGTTAAACATTGATTGATACTAAATTAAAATTTCGCCTATCAAGAACTTAGAACTATCAACATGACCTTCTGCAGAAGAGGCTAATGGACGGAATTACTATTTGATTTATACATGCCTTTACCACGCGGGGGAGATAATCTCGTAAAAAAGAAATTAACAACTTTTCCTAAAGGGAACAATAGACACCACTGCTCATATTTAAAGCCAGAAATAAACTTCAGCCACACTTTAAAAACTTTAATTTAAACGGGAGAATTATAAACAAAGACAGAGGCTTCCTTTGTTACTTTGTATTGAAGTATGATTTTAACCATTCAAATGTTTTATGATGTTTGGTAGTGCCGTACAAATAAAACAAGAAGTTCATAAAGAACTAAAATAGCCTACTTTCCTGTTACTTAAATACTTACTGAAGTTCTAATCGGGAAAAAACTAGGTTTCTAACAGTAAATATCATCAACAGCCGTTTCTACACTAGATTTATACATATTAGAAAAAAAAAATCGAAACACAGCATCCAGCTAATAATTTAAACTTCTAAAAGCCAAAATCAACTATTTTCCTTATTATTATTTCGCAAATCAATTAAACATTATTTATCGTCTGCTCGCGATTTAATTGTAGTTCGAGGAATAATTAAATATTTATTAATAACAAAAGTAATGAAACTCCAAACTGCATTAAAAAAAAAGAAATGTAAATTAAAACTTAGCATAATTGCATGCAAAAGTATGCCTTGCCGCTTTCTTGTTAGATAATTAATGAATAATCAAAGAATCAAATTGTGCTACATTTTATGACGTCATTCCAAACTGATTCATGAAAATATTATTTTGCTTCAAATATGTTTAAATAAATAAAGTTTCTCATGCCATTGTTGATTTGGCAACAGTGATTTAAATGACTCAAAATTGAATTTCAATGCTAATTCAATGGGAAATTCGCCGACAGATAGTAGATTTATGTCCGTCCGGACGTACAGATAGACAGACGGACAAAAAGTATGAAAGTTGGGTATCTGAGGTCATAGCTTTCTAACAAAAAAAGAATTTTTAAGATCCGATGGATAGAACCGATTTTGGAAGGGGGGTACGGACAGACAGACAGACGGAAAGACAGACAGACATAAGAACAGACAGACAGATGGACATCAACCGCATTTCAATACCTACAGTGATTTAAATGACTCAAAATTGAATTTCAATGCTAATTCAATGAGAAATTCGCCGACAGATAGTAGATTTATGTCCGTCCGGACGTACAGACAGACGGACAAAAAGTATGAAAGTTGGGTATCTGAGGTCATAGCTTTCTAACAAAAAAAGAATTTTTAAGATCCGATGGATAGAACCGATTTTCGAAGGGGGGAGGGGTACGGACAGACAGACAGACGGACGGACAGACAGACGGAAAGACAGACAGACATACGAACAGACAGACAGGTGGACATCAACCGCATTTCAATACCTACAGTGACTTAAATGACTCAAAATTGAATTTCAATGCTAATTCAATGGGAAATTCGCCGACATATAGTAGATTTATGTCCGTCCGTACGTACAGACAGATGGACAAAAAGTATGAAAGTTGGGTATCTGAGGTCATAGCTTTCTAACAAAAAAAGAATTTTAAGATCCGATGATTAGAACCGATTTTGGAAGGGGGGTACAGACAGACAGACAACGGACAGACAGGCGGACAGACAGACGGACAGACATACGAACAGACAGACATACGAACAGACAGACATACGAACAGACAGACAGATGGACAGACATACAGTTGACATCAACCGCATTTCAATACCTACAGTGATTTAAATGACTCAAAATTGAGTTTCAATGCTAATTCAATGGGAAATTCGCCGACAGATAGTAGATTTATGTCCGTCCGGACGTACAGACAGACGGACAAAAAGTATGAAAGTTGGGTATCTGAGGTTATAGCTTTCTAACAAAAAAAGAATTTTTAAGATCCGATGATTAGAACCGATTTTGGAAGGGGGGGTACGGACGGACAGACGGACAGACAGACAGACAGACAGACAGACAGACAGACAGACAGACAGACAGACAGACAGACCGACAGACAGACGGACAGACGGACAGACGGACAGACGGACAGACGGACAGACGGACAGACAGACAGACAGACAGACAGACAGACAGACAGACAGACAGACAGACAGACAGACAGACAGACAGACGGACATCGACCGCATGTCAATACCTACTTTTTCATTTTTTTAATTCTTTCGAATTAAAAAAAAGAAAAGTAGGCTAAAAAGACATACGTTGTAATTAATACATTTTAAAAATTTTTAAAATATTTCAAAATTTTAAAAGCTAAGATAAATGACTCAAATGGGGAGTTTCCCGGGAAACGAAATGTACATTAAAAAATAAAAAATTTTATGGGAGAATTTTTTTCCAAAAAAACTATTTAATAAATGTTAATGCAAAATAATTAGTAGGATAGTAAAATGAAAAATGGCAAAATAAAGATAAGAAATTGGGGAATTTTTTGGGAATACTGTTTTTAATTAATTCCCACATCCAAAATAAAAAGTGTCTAAAATTTTTTAATAATTAATATTAAATTTATGCAATATAAATTTTTAAGATAAATACAAAAATAAAATGGTGAGCTGGTGATAGCTAATTGGGGTTTTTTCCGGGGGAAAAGGCCCCGGGTTTTTTTAAAAAACTCTAAAATTAAAATTTTTATACGTATAAAAAAAATTCCAAAGGGATTTAACTCATCTCAAAAGGGTTTAAAGGGGTTAAAAAATTTAATTTCTTAAATTTTTTTGGGCATTTTATATTGATTTTGACAAATTTTTTTTTTTAAACACAAAAGTTTTAAATTAGAACCCCAAAAAAATTGTAAACAACCCCTCAATTTTTTTCTCTAGGGATTTTTATTTTTTCCCCCCCCAAAAAAAAACCCAAATGGTTTTCCCCCTGCCCCTATTTTTTCCCATTTTCTGGGTTACCCCGGGCCGTTTCAAATACGATTTTGATAACCCTTTTTTTCATCCATTTCAAATGTCATTTTTTTCCCCACTTTTTTTCCTTTTTTTAATTCGAAGAATTAAAAAAATTAAAAAATAGGTATTTACATGCGGTCGAATGTCCGTCTGTCCGTCCCGTCTGTCCCGGGCTGTTTTTGGCTGGGCTTCCTCCGTTTTTTTCCCCTCCGGTTTCCCCCCTTTTTTAAAAACGG
>JAFNEN010003110.1:0-12201 GCA_019343175.1 Oedothorax gibbosus
TTCTTGTTTTTATATGAAGAGTACAGGGGAAAAAGAACTTTGCATAGGAATCTGTCTGCATCAGGATTCTTTGGCAACAACAGCGAGTCATCGCCTAAACCGGTTACTCGCTTTGTTTTTCTCTCGTGGTAACCTTGATTCACGCCAGAGATCAGTGGACACAAGTCACACGTTTGTGCAGCGAAAGAAGAACCGAAAGAAAAACCGGTTTCCTGTCGCCAACGTCCGCCAAGCACAAAAGAATACGGGAAGTTTCTTACGCAATGAAGTTGTTTTTCCCCTGTCCCATATGCTATGCTCAACTGCTAGCACAATAATATTTGCTATGTCTATTGGTTAGTCAGCCGAAAATTTCTCTCTTTTATTATTGTTTTCTTAATTATCATTTTAAAACTAAAAGTAATGGTCATGAATATTGAGGACTAAAAAAAAATTGTAGATTTTTTAAAAAAGGATTCTAAGGGGCCATTTTAAGCTTGGTTAGGTTGATCTTGAATTATCACCGCACTAGAGCTACATATGGGCTATTGGCAAAGGACGTCGTAATTTAGAGCCACAGTCAAGTGACGAGCTGACACCTGAGTAATTAAAATGAAATTGCCAAATTGCCGCCTCTTCAAAATTTGCCCCTCTAAGCCTTAGCCTATTTAGAAATACGGCTTTTCTTACTGGGCAATGTTGAAAGAGATGCAAGTACAGTAGAACTCCAATTATCCGAAGCATTGCTGATTATCCGAATTTCCTAAAAAAAATCTGCCCGGCAATCTGTTACTGTTTGTCTTTGTTCGATGTCATACCTAGTAATTTTTTTTTGAATATAGTAAAAAATTATTAGGAATGGCATCCAACAAAGACGAACAGTAACAAATAGCCGGGTAGAAAAGTTTATGTGTCGCAATTAAACTTTTGTGAAACCACCATTCCAAGTGGCCCGGATGGCCTAGTGGTTTGGATCGCAGACCATTACGCTAACAGCAGCGCACTGTAACGGGTGCGGGTTCGATTCCCGCCTTCGCCCTGGGGGTAATTTCTCTCTCTGTGTCAGTAAAAAAAATTCTGCCTGTGTCTGTCTTACTTGAAGGTTTATAAGCGGGTCTCTGATCAAGCACACAAACCGGAATATATATGTGTACCAACCAACCAACCAAAAGCCCCTTACACTTTGGTTGGGTTGATGATGACCAAAACTAGAACTACATGGTCTCACAGCCCTACATTACATTGAGTAATTGATTGAATGTACCGTTTTATTCAATTAACTCCAACTATCCGAATTTCTGATTATCCGAATGTGGTTAGGTCCCAATTATTTGGATAATTGGAGTTCTACTGTAAATCGAAATTTGGGAGATTACAGGCCAATGAATTATGAAAAAAAAAGGTTGTAATGCACTGTCACTACTTGGGGACGTGTTTTAAAATTGGGTTTATTTGCTTTTGTAGCGTAATGTTGCAAAGACAGGAAGGGTGGTGCCCCCATAAATTTGATCCAAAGTATGTTGACGAAAAATACATACCAAAACAGTACACGGGGAATAGCCTGGTCGGTAAGGTCTTGGACTGGCATCCCTAAGGTTGCGAGTTCGAGTCCCGCTGCCTTCCGAAGACCCCCGTGTACGCTAATGGTGACTGGTGCACGTTAAATCCGTCGTGGTCACAAAGTCCTCCAAGTTCCCATACCAAATCAGTACCTCTGGGGTGACAAGTCAATTCTGGGGATCCTCTAGTTGACATCTGTCTCTAAAAATTAGATGGATCCACTTATGTGTGTGTGTGTAATGTGTCTGTCTTACTTGACGAAGGTTTATAAGCGGGTCTCTGACCAAGCACACAAACCTGAATATATATGTCTACCAACCAACCAACCAACCAGTACACGGACACAAAGTATTTAGAAGTTTAATGTTGGAGAGTGCTTAAGGGGGGTCGGATGGTTCTGTCTCGCCCATGTTAATTTGCCTAACTTTGGGAACATTTTTCTCAGGAACTATATGAGATATTATTATAATTTTTTTATATTTTGTTCCTTACATATAGTTCTCTAATTTAAACTAAGGATATTTCAAAGAATCAAATCATACTCTTACAGTGATTTTTTAAAAAAAATATGTATCGAAAAACACAAAAAAATCAGATTTAAAGTTATATAATTTTTTTTGAGCAGATATTTAAATTTCCTCAGTTTAAATCAAAGAGATATATGTAAAGAACAAAATTAAAAAAAAATCATAATGATATCTCATATAGTTCCATTCAACATTTAGGAACGTTTTTCTCAGAAACTATAAAAGATATCAACATATTTTGTTTTATTCTTTCTTCCCCATTAATAGCTCTTTGATTTAAACTGAGGAATTTCAAATATCTCTGCTCAAAAAAAGTTATATAACTTTAAATAGGATTTTTGGTTTTTTTTAAAATGCATATTTAAAAAAAATCACTGTAAAAGTATTATTTTACAGTGTGAAATATCCTCAGTTTAAATCAAAGAGGTATATGTAAGGAACAAACTATAAAAAAATCATAATGATATATCATACAGTTCCCGAGAAAAATGTTCCTAAAGTTAGTAAAATTTACATGGGCGAGATAAAACAATCCGACTCCCCTTAAAAGTTAAAAAAACCAACGAAACACAGACAACAATAAAACGTTAACTAAAAGAAACACAAATGTTTATGTTGCAATATTTGCTATAGAAACGTTTCGTGACACGGGTGGTAGCGAATAAACAATCATTTTTCGAAACACAGGCGAATTTTTCCGAGAATAAAATAAAAATGTCACCTAGAAAAGAAGAACCAAAAACGCATTTTTGTGTAGCTTACTGAATCAATTTTTAAAATGTCATCAGATATATAGTTTTGAGGCAAATAAGGATAAGTCCGAAACATGTTTTTGTAATTGCCAGCATCACATTTTTTTAAAATGTGTGTGGGCGACTAATTCTTTTTTTGACAATTTAGTTTTAGAATTAAAAAAATTAAATTCGAATGATTTTATAAAATATTACTTAATTTCACTTAAATGTGTTTTTAAGTTGAGTTTAATTATCGTCGCACTTGAGCTATATTGAATAAAGTTTAAATTTAAAAGCCCATGGCTATATCCCTTATTTAGCTCTAGTGCGATGTGCCTCTTCACTTGATTATGGCTTTGAATTGAGTTGAGTTGAATTTCTTCACACTAGGGCTACCCTTGGGCATTGAATACGGATTGAAATCGATATGTCCATGGCTACATCCCTCATGTAGTTCTAGTAAGAGGTGCCTCTTCACTTGAAAGCGGTATTGAGAGGAACTGGCTTGAAATATAGCCGCATTAGAGTTACACAAAAGCTACATTAATTGGGGATTTAAAACGTGAACTCTATGGATATATCCCTAATGTAGCTCTGTAGCGAGGTTTCTTTTCACTTAAATGCGGTTTTGCGTTGCGTTGAGTTGAATTATCACCGCACTAGAGCTACACAAAAGCTATATTGAATATGGTTTTAAATCGCGAAGCCCATGGCCATATCTCTCATGTATCTCTAGTGTGAGGTAGCATTTTTATTTGAATTCGGTTTTGAGTTGTGTTGATATATCGTCCCACTAGAGCTACACAAGTGCTACATTGAATGTGGTTTATAATTGCAAAGCCCATGGCTCCCTAGTCGCACTAGAGCTACACGAGAGCTATATTGATTGCGGTTTTAAATCACGATTTCAATGGCGTATGTCCCTCTTATCGCTCTAGTACGAGGTTGCCGTTCACTAAAATTCGGTATTGAGTGGAGCTTAAAATTTGTCACATTAAAGCTTCCCAAGGATTGAATGTGGTATTAATTATGCAGCTCTATTAATTCGCGATGTAAATTGCTATATCCCTTATGCAGCTCTAGTTCAGTGCCTCTTCACAATAATGCATTTTTGAGTTGCGTTTAGGTGAATTGTCGTCGCACTAGAGCTACAATTGGGCTATATTGAAGGAGGTTTTAAATTGGCCACATTCTTCATGCTCCTGTCCCTCATGTAGCTCTAGTACGAGGTGGCGTTTTCACTAAAATGTGGTATTAAGTTGAGTTTAATTATCGTCGCACTAGAGCTATATTGAATGCAGTTTTAAATCGGGAAGCTCATGGCTATATCACTCGTGTACCGCTAGTGCGAGTGCATTTTGGTTGGTTAGTTGGTTGGTAGACATATATATTCAGGTTTGTGTGCTTGGTCAGCGACCCGCTTATAAACCTTCGTCAAGTAAGACAGACACAACAGACAACACACACATAAGTGGATCCATCTAATTTTTAGAGACAGAGGCCAACTAGAGGATCCCCAGAATTGGCTTGTCACCCCCAGAGGTATTGATTTGGTATGGGAACTTAGAGGACTTTCGGACCCAACAGATTTAACGAGCACGTACTCCGCATATACTCGGTAGGTCTTCAGTGGTACCGGGACTCGATCGCAGGACCTTCCGATCCCGAGACCGAGACGCTGACCACTAGGCTCACTACAGCCGCGAGTGCATTTTCTTTTAATTACAGCTTTGAATTGAGTTGATTTGAAAGATAGTCGCACTAGTGCTACACGAGGGCTATATTGATTGCTGTTTTAAATCAAGATTCCCATGTCTATAACCTTCATGTAGCTCTAGTACGAGGTATAATCTTCACTTGAATGCGGTTTCGAGTTTTTAAATCATCGCACTAGAGCTACACAAGGGCAATATAAAATTCTGTTTTAAATGGGAAGCCCATGTCCATATCCCTCACGTAGCTCTAGTGCGATGTCCATCTTCACTGAATTATGGCTTTGGGTTGAGTTGAGATCAAAATTGGTGCACTAAAGCTACACTTGGGCTATATTAAATGCGGGTGGAAATCGTTATGTTCATGGCTATATGCTTCATGTAGATCTAGTACGACGTGACCCTTCACTTGAATGAGGTTTAGAAATGAGTTGAGTTGAATTAAATCCGCATTAGAGCTACACGAAAAATACATTGATTGTGGATTTAAATCGCCAAGTCTATGCTGTACCCTACCCTAATGTAGCTCTAGTGTTAGGTTCCTTTTCACTTAATTGCGATAGCCCTCGTGTAGCTGTAGCGCGACGATAATTCAAAATTAAACTTAACTTAAACTTAACTGAGGTTTTGGGTTGCGTTAAGTTGAAAATCAACGCACTAGAGCTACACAAAAGCTATTTTGAATGTACGTTTTGATCGCGAAGCCCATGGCTATTTATCTCATATAGCTCCAGTTTCGATGTGGCATTTTCACTTGAATAAGGTTTATAGTTGAGTCGAAATGCGTTTGTACATCGCGATGCTCTTGGATATATGCCTCATGTAGTACTAGTGCAAGGTGCTCTTCACTTAATTGCGGCTTTGAATTGAGTTGATTTGAAAGATAGTCGCAGTAGAACTAGACGAGGGAAACATTGATTGCGGTTTTAAATCACGATGCCAATGGCTATGTCCCTCATATAGCTCTAGTACGACGTCGCCTTTTCTTTAAAATTCGGTTTGAGTGGAGTTAAAAAATTGTCGCACTAGAGCTACAGAAGGGCTCAATTGAATGTGGTTTTAAATCGGGAAGCCCATGGCTATATCCCTCTTTGTATCTCTAGTGCGAGGTGCCTCCTCACTCGATTGCGGCTTAAAGTTTTGTTCAATTGAATTATCACTTGGGCTATATTGAATGCAGTTTGAAATCGCTATTTTCATGGCTATATCCTTCATGTAGTTCTAGTGCAAGGTGGCCTCTTGAATAGTGTGCGGTTTTGAGTTGAGTTTTGTATCGCCGCGCTAGAGATACACGTGAGCTATATTGAATGTGGACTAACTTGTTTGCGGCTTTGTGTTTAGTTGACTTTAATTATCGCCGTAGAGCTTTATTGAATGCGGTATTAAATAGGGTACATCACTATATCGCTCATGTAGCTCTAGTACGAGGCCTCTTCACTTAAATGCGTTTATGAATTGAGTTGAGATGAATTATCGTCGCACTAGAGCTACACTTGGGCTTATAATGATTTCGGGTTTTCAAGTCGAATGTTCATGGGAAGCCCATGGCTATATCCCTCACGCTCTAGTGCGAGGTGCCTCTTCACTTGATTATGGTTTTGAATTGAGATGAAATCGTCGCATTACGGCTACACTTGGGCTATATTTAATGCCGTTTAAAATCGTGATGTCCATGGCTATTATATACTTAATATAGTTATAGTACGAGGTGCCTCTTCACTTGAATGTGGTTTTAGTTGAGTTGTAAATCGTCTTACTAGAGCTACACAAGGGCTATATTGAATGTGGTTTTTAAATCGGTGGCCTAGAGGTGTAAGCGACGAGCCTCTCACCGAGAAGGTTCTGGGTTCTGTCCTTGTTTTAGCCTTACTTCGTGCTAGTGGAAAAAAACCTCTAAAAATCACCGGGGTGCCCGAGTACACTGCGAAATACGTGCTCGTTAAATCTGTGGAGTCGTAAATCCCGACGGCGTTAGCGTACGATGTCGCTCGATGTTCTGTTGGGTGCCCGCTCATGTGTCGACCTCGTCACTTGCCAAGGGTTCTAAATTACGAGGCTCAATTTGGTTGTGTTCCTCCTAAAGGAGGCTAGAAATAGTCAGCCGGAAACGATTACATTACATTACATTTAAATCAGGAAGCCCAAAGCTATATCCCTCACTTAGCTCTAGTGTTAGTTGCTCTTTAATTGATTATGGCTCTGAATTGAGTTGAGATTAAATCGTAGCACTACGGATACACTTGGGCTATATTTAATACCGTTTAAAATCGTGATGTCCATGGCTAAAATAGGGTACTTGACTAAATTTTTTTTATTGGCTTAAAATATTCTTATGCCAAAAATATTAGACCCGTATTTTTTCTTTTTTTCAAATACCCCATAAAAAGGCAGAAAAATGAATTTTAAAATTAGGACGAAAAATCACTCCCGAAAACGCTTCCTGGCTGTCACGTGGTATCTGTGATGTCACTAGTGACTATAAACAAACTTTGAAACACCACATTGCTGATCAAGCACACAAGCCGGAATATATATGCATCAACCTCAACACCACATTGGAATCGATTTTAGGCAAATTTGAAATATCCACTTCTGTAAAAAGCCTTACATTATCTCAATATTTATTATTTCAAGAGTAAATTAGATTAAATCAAGTTTAATCAGAAAACAAAAAACATCACGCCGGTTTGTTTATAGTTACTAGTGACGTCATCCAAACCGTTGAGTTTGTGATCACGTGATGATCACGTGAAAAAAATGCCTTTTTAAAATGATTTTTTTAATGATTTAAATATATATTTCGCAAAAAAATTATATGCATTTGTTATTTTTGACTTTCAACTATAATTTAAATAATATTGGAAGGTATTTTGGCGATGCAGTCAAGTACCCTATTCTTCATGCAGCTCCAGTTCGATGCCTATTTACTTAAATGTGGTTTACAGTTGAGTTGAGATGAATTATCGTCGCACTAGAGCTATATTAAATGCAGTATTAAATAGCTAAGGTTATGGCTATATCCCGCGTGTACTTTTAGTGCAAGTTGCATCGCGGAACCCATGGCTATGTCAATGAATGCACCTCTAGTGCTAGGTGCTTTTTTTTTAACATACATATGCAGTTTTGAGTTGTTTTGAGTGTAATTATCACTACACCAGAACTACACGAAAGCTATATTGAGTATGGATTTAAATCTCGATACCCTTTCCGATATCCCTCACATATCTCTAGTGCGAGGTGGCCTCTTTACTTGAATGCGGTTTTGAGTTGAGTAGTATATCGTTGCACTAGAGCTACACAAGGGCTATATTGAATTTGGTTTTAAATCGCGTAGCCCATGGCTATATCCCTCACGTAGCTCAAGTGTGATGTCCTCTTCCCTTGATTGCAGATTTGAGTTGAATTGAGATGACTTATCTTCGCACTAGGGCTATATTGTATGTGGTTTTAAATCGAGTAGCCTATGGCTATATCCCTCACGTAGCTCTAGTTCGAGGTTCCGCTTTCCTTGATTGCGGCTTTGAGTGAAGTTGATTTGAAAGATAGTCGCCCTAGAGCGACGAAAGGGCTATATTGAATGCGGTTTTAAATCGGGAAGCCCATGGCTATACCCCTCACGTAGCTCCTATACTATATGTGCCTTTTCCCTTTATTATGGCTTTGAGTTGTTAAAATATCGTCACACTAGAGTTACACAAGGGCTATATCGAATGCGGTTTTAAATCGCGAAGCCCAATACAAAGAGTTCTATAGTAGGGTAGAGACTGAACCTTTCAACAGCAAGATGGACCAACACGGAGACAATATAGGGTGCCATGTGGGGTCCGATGGCCGAGTGGTTTGACTGAGAAAGGAAGTACACCCAGGGCAAAGGCGGGAATCGAACCCGCACCCGTTACAGCGCGCGGACTGCTTGCGTTATGGCCTGCGATCGAAACCACTCGGCCATCGGGCCCCACATGCCATCCTCCGTGCTATCTGGACAGGTTATAGATTTAAGACAATATTAGATAAGTATCTAATGAAAATCTAAGATGCATACATTTTAATATTGAAATTGCGTTAGACACTAGCGCACCAGTAGCTTCCTTTGGAACTACATTGGAAGACAACACGAAGTTGTCAGAGCAATCACGTCATTTTGTTTTGCCATTCAATTTAATATTTTATCAATGCAATTAAAATAGTTGAAGTTGTAGTTAAATCTTTCTCTTGGTTAAATTTAATAAATGCGTTACTTTTTCTATTAGATAATTATTTTTTATGGCTGTGTTAAAGCTCTGTAATACTTAACTAGTAACAGAAAGCAAATTTACCTACTTTCTATTTTCATTATTTAATAAACGCTTTTAGAAATACAATATTTATATAAAAATAATTAAATTAAATATTTTCGTTAGAATATTATATCCATTTTCGTAATATAAATTCGAATTACTCTAAACATACATATCTAAATAAATGATTTGTTATATTACTTTTTCAAATTTTAATGCTTGTATCTAAATTTTTTTTTCTTTTAGTTATAAATTATTACATTATTTTCCTTGCATCCTTTCAAAAAATGTTTAAATATGTACTTATGTTTGTGTACTAAATTTAATAAGTATATTATATACCGGGTGGTTATAAAATAACGCTCGCTATTCGGAGAGGTCTGTAGCTTGAATGAGTAATCCGAATGCAACAAACTTCGAGACACTTACTAATCAAGAAGGGGGAAAAAGAATGCAATCATAAAAAAAAACACCTCGTCACTTGACCAGGGTTCTAAATTACGAGGCGTAATTGGCTGTGTTAAAGCTCCTAAAGGAGGCTAAAAATTGGCAGCCGGAATCGATTACATTACATTAAAATGACCGCTTATTGGTTTTGCCAATGCTTACAATTGTGTTTGCATTATATCGGTGATTATTGTTACTATTTCTTTTTAATGTAATGTAATCGATTCCGGCTGCCTATTTCTAGACTCCTTTAGGAGCTTTAACACAGCCAATTACGCCTCGTAATTTAGAACCCTGGTCAAGTGACGAGGTGGGTTTTTTTTTATGATTGCATTCTTTTTCCCCCTTCTTGATTAGTAAGTGTCTCGAAGTTTGTTGCATTCGGATTATTCGTTCAAGCTACAGACCTCTCCGAATAGCGAGCGTTATTTTATATAACCACCCTGTATATTTCGAACCCATAAACTTTAAATATTTTATTAAAAATTGATAAATATTTCATTTACAATTGAATTTATTAACAAGTCGAGACCTTATTTTTATTCCTGTGGAACTGTTGCGTTGAAACATGCCCATTTCGACGGCGGCAGTTGCTTTTCGACGCAATGATAATGGCCCTATTAAAAAAAAGATTTTAAAGATTGCGAGAAACAAAATAAACTATTAGACACACTATTAAAAATTAAAATATTTGGTTTATATTTCCAGTTTCTATGCAACTCTATAAGTTACACAAAATTGTTTAGAACAAAATCCTGCAAAAAGTTTACAAGTATTGTAAGCAAGTGCATAAAACTAACAATTACTCTTCATACTCATAACTTCTTGTTGATTCAAATTCGCAAATAGTGCACAAATTCAATTGTAACTGAGGAATCCAGCATTCCGAAAATTTAAAAGGATACAAGACCGAATTTTAAAAAGCTAAGCATAAGAATCTATTATTATAAAATATTCGGTAATTTCGTTCATTTTGAAGAACAGAAGATTTATATTCTAAATAATCTAACGGATCGTTAACTCAAGTGTACTTTAACACACATATTTTCATATATAACATTCTCAAATCCCATTGGAAATAACATTTTCGATTAATTTACTTGGAATATCATTATAGAAAAAGCTACCAGTAATCTGAATAGATCGTGGTGTATATCGTGCTCCCGTATCACCTTTTACTCCTTAATCCCATATTATCCCCGCCAAACTAGTCTTCAAAAAATTTCTCTGCTAGCCCATGATTTGCACCTCAACTTCAAACCCCTTACCTTACTCTCATCTACACTAGTCCTGGATTCGCATTTTAAAAAACCATAAATCAATATTTACCCTTAATCCTCCCCCAAACTAGTCTTCAATAAATTTCTTAGCTAGCCCATGATTGACACTTCAATTTCAAACCCCTTGCCTTACTTGTTATTTACACTAGTCTTGGATTCTCAGCTAAAAAACCCATAAATCGCTACTACCCCTTAATCCCTTATTATCCTCCCCCAAATTAGCCTTCAATAAATTTCATAGCTAGCCCATGATTCGCACCTACTTCTAACATTTTGCCTTACTTGTCATTAACATTACCCCTGGATTCGCAGCTAAAAAACCATTAATCACTATTACTCCTTAATCCTTTATTATCCCCCCCCCCCCCAAACTAGTCTTCAATAAATTCCTTAGCTAACCCATGTTTCCCTAGTTCTCATCTATACTAGTCCATAATTTTCAGCTAAAAAACCATAAATCACTATTAACCTTTAATCCCCCTACCAACTAGTCTTCAATAAATTTCTTAGCTAGCCCATGGTTTGCACCTCAACTTCAAACCCCTTGCCTTACTTCTCGTTTACACTAGTCCTGGATTCTCAGCTAAAAAACCCATTAAATCACTACTACCCTTAATCCCTTACTATCCCCCCCACTATAAAATTCCTAATAAAATTTCTTAAGCTAGCCGTGATTTGCTACCTACTATAACTTTCTCAAAGTCTGCCTTGCTGTTTCACTTCTCACTTCACTTGTTCCATCTGGTTCAGCATTTAAAAAACCCATAAATCCCTATTTACCCTTAATCCTCCACCTCCCACACTAGTCTTCAATAAATTTCTCTGCTAGCCCATGATTGCTCCTCAACTTCTAATTCCTTCCGTTACTTCTCAGCTACACTAGTCCTGGATTTTCAGCTAAAAAAACCATAAATCACTATTACCCTTAATTCCACCTCCAACTAGTCTTCAATAAATTTCTTAGCTAGCCCATGATTTGCACCTCAATTTCAAACTAATTCCCTTACTTCTCATCTACACTAGTCCTGGATTCGCATTTTAAAAACCCAAAATCCCTATATACCCTTAATCCTCACCCAAACTAGTCTTTAATAAATTTCTCTGCTAGCCCATGATTCGCAATTCAACTGAAACCCCTTGCCTTACTTCTCATTTACACTATTCCTGAATTCGCATTTTATAAGCCGTAAATCTTTATTATACCCCATAATCTCCCCTCCCAAATAATCCCCAATGAATTTCCCCAGCTTTCCCCCATGGTTTTCACCTTTAACTTCAAAAACCCCCTTTTCCGGGACTCCTCATATTTCCCTTTTTCCTGGGTTAAGGGACTGAAAATCCTTTTATAACAACCCCAAATTTTGTACTTGCTATAATTCGGGACTTTAATTGGGTTTTTTAATCATTTTTAAAAAAGCCAAACCTTTTTCGAATTTTTTAATTTTTATTTTCAGAAAACAAATGGGGAAACCGGGAAAAGACCACTTGTGTCTTTTTCGAGTTAGGGCGTATATTGCATGCATGAATTTCAGTGCAAAAATGATAAGTACTATTTTAGGGTTTAAAAATTTGCTAGGCAGCTTCAAATTTAAAAAAAAAATTTTTGAAATTTAAATTTTTGTTTTATAAAACTCACTTTAAACCTTTGTAAACCAAAGACGTTTTTTTTGGGCATGTTTCCCCAG
>JAFNEN010003111.1:0-12843 GCA_019343175.1 Oedothorax gibbosus
GGATATCGAGTCCCGGATTAGGCAAGGTTGATTCAGCCTTTCATCTCTTAAGTGGGTAGATAAAATGAGTACAAAGCATGCTTGGGAACTAAACACTGGAGGTCCCGCGTGAGGCTGACCACCTAACCGGGACATATGCCTAGCACCCCAAAGCTGAATTGGGGGCACGGCATGCCTTGGCCTAGTAATGAGCTGTTGCGCCGAGGAGTTTAGTTTAGAATCGCTTGCGTCAGTAGCTGATCAAATGCTTTAGAATGCAAGGTTTGAAATTGCTACCTCCTAGATTTTATTAGTGTTACCAAAGGAAGTAACATATGTCATATTAAAGTTCACATTCTAGGTTATTCTTATCGATACGTTTTTTTCTATTAAATAGTTAAAGCCGCTTGTAATCGCTATAGTCATTTTGACTTACCTCGTATTTTTCTGATATATAATAGCTTTCGTAACTCTAGAATATCTCTTTCGTAACTCTAGATTGTCTATGTCGTAATACAGAAGATATATAGTTTAAATTTTTAGTGTAGTTATAGTTTAGAAGTAACTCTTCTCTGGATAAAATATTGTTTGAGACTTAAACACGGATAACTCACAAAAAAAACTTAACTCTTAATAGTATAAACAATTTCTTTAACTATACTGTAAGGAATTTTAAATTTAATTAATGGCGATTTTAAACTTTTCTTATTTTGTAGAATTAAATTTAGGTGTTCTCATTTATATGAACCTTAGACATTATTATCCGTACATTCCTTTTACCTAACGGAAAAAAATTTTAGAATCTTCTTCGAATCATAATTCTTGTACAAAAGAACACGCAATGAGATTCTTAAGCACCTAATCGATGAATCACTTCAGAACAAAAAGTGACTAAAACAGGTCAGGCGGAAGAAATGTTCTTTTTGGTCCAAAAACTAGTTAATATTTTGATCGGTGGAATGGCAACGGTCCATGCATCGAATTTTTTTATTTATTAATAAATGCCTTCCTTTGTGCGAGCACTCGTCTTGAAGAAAATTAGTTTCATAAACGGCGAATAATGGCGGTTCTGAAACTCACGATCGTTTTTTTGGAATGTTCGCTTCTTGATCACAATGAAATTAGTCTTTGGTGTGAAATCTGCTTAAATCTTTATTGAACAGCTCGGTAATTGTGTGTTGAGTAACATGGGGAGAACTTACTGCTGCGTGAAGAGTTGTAGAGAGAGTGTTGAAATCGAGAAAATACCACCGTTGGAAAAGTGCGAGAGTTATATACCTTCGTTGGTAAGTCTTCTGTCTTCATTCATTCAAAACCCCATCAGGATCCTCAAAATGAGTTTATAGTGATGTCTAACATATTAATCTCAACAGAATACAAGAATGATCATGCTGTTAAAATTGAAACTAGAGAGTTTAAAAGGTTCTTAAGTTTTTTTAAAATGAGAAAGATGATGTTCTCATTTTAGTGTGCGAAAACAATATTCTCAAAAGAAAGTATGTTGAAATATCAAGTTTGAAAACACTGCTAAAAATAAAACACTTAAAGGGGGGTGTTCCAATTTTATAGTGAGAATATTCTCACTAAAAATACTTTGAAATCTCAAATTTGAGAATCTTTAAATTGAAAAACTTCAAACATCTTTTTAAAAAAAACCCTCGCTATTGGCGATGAGATAGCACAGTTGGATACCGCGCTGTGTTAGGCTTATTGTGGACCCTCACATCGTATGTTCAAGCCCACATCAAAATTTCTCTTTCAAGAACAGTAAATACCTTGAAAAGAAGGCCACTAAGGAAATACCACAATTTTTTTTCGTACCAATGTGTTCCATGTTAAGGCATTTCAATGTGTCCCAGAAAATTATTTGAAATTAAAAAGGATATTACTATTGTGTTAATTAAAACTCTTTAAGCTTAATAATACTTCATAAATTAAAGCTCAAAATGTGTAAGTTAAGTAGTCTCTCAGCCTGCTTTAATAATTTTACCTTGTCTTTGTCATTTATTCGTAATCGACTAATAGCTTGGATTAGTTATTGAATATCTAACTTTACTAGCATTTGAAGCTGAAAAGGGGATGTTATTAAAAGTTTGTGAAGCTAAATACCCTTCCCATTTAACGGCTCATTAAATAGTTTTCACTTTAATCACAGATATCACAGTCAAAGTATTAGATTGGAAGATCACGTGACCGCCATTGCTAACTACGGGACGTGCAAGGAGGCCAAATAAGAGGGCAAAAGGGCCAGTGTTGCTGCCAATTTAGGAGAAAAATACTACGAAAAAATACCATTTAATTCTAAAATTACAGAAAAAAATACTAGAAAAGGATTTAAAGTCACTAAAAAGATTCCAAAATGCAGCTAGTATTTTTACGATATTTTTTTTGTAATTTTAGAATTAAATGGTATTTTTTCGGAGTATTTATCTCCTTAAAGTGGCAGCAACACTGGCCATTTTGCCCTCTTATTTGGCCTCCATGCGCGTCCCGTCCATAGCATTGGGGTCACGTGATCTGCCAATCTAATACTTTAACTATATCTATGGCTTTAATACAGTCGAAAAACCCGTTAACGCGAACTTGAAGGGAGCACCAAAACATTTCGTGTTAACCGAATTTCACGTTAACCGTTAGGATTTTTTTAAACATTTATTCAGTAAATAGTTTTTTTAAAATATCATCTAAAATTATTATAATTTTATAATGTAATATACTAATAATACATGTAAACAATTAGTAATTCAAATAATAAAGTTCATTTGGAGTAGTTACATACTATAAAAAAATAAGTGAGCCTCTGTGACTAAGGCCGATTTTAACATCTTTGTTAGGTTATTATTTGCAACAGTACTGAAAAAATAAATCTTAATAATATAAATGAGTGCACGTATTTAAAAATACATTAGATCATCTTTTTATTTTGAAACGTGTTTTAAGTTTAATTTCAACAAAATAATTAAGGAACATCTCCAAAGTGGGTTAATGTGATGTTCTGGAAAATAAATTTTGTTCTTATACATTTATTATTTGCATCAACAAAATACTTTACTTACCTCTGCGGATGTGTACGTATAGCGGAACCTGTTCATTGTTTACAAAAAGTATACCTAAAGGGCAGTTGTTTTCGAAAGTGTACTAATTCCACTTTATTTTGTGTAAGTTTAATAGGCACCAATGTTTTGTTTCTAGAATGAAATGTTGTTTACTTTCTTTTTAAAATTTTGATTTGAGGCAATAAGTGATTAATTTTATGTTTATTGAAAATAAGTATGTGGCTTGTTTTCAAATTAAGATGATTACGTTTCATTGGGTCGTATTTCGTTTAATTAGAGGGAAATTATGTTTTCATCGTTCACTCATTACCTTATACTTCATATACGTCATACGAAAAGTCGCATTATAATTCATAACACTAAAAATTGATCAATTTATTTTAGTTCTGTCAATATGAGGTTTTTAAAATTCAGCATAACTGTAGTGTTGTAACACTAATTCGTAAATATTATAAATTTGCATAAAGTTATAATCTCTCTTATCCAGATAAAAGCACACCATTTAGTTCATTACTTTGAATTCTTTTTGAAACTAAGAAAAAAATGCTGAAAAAAAAATACAAAACGGTGAATGCATATTTAAATGCTGTTTTAATCTGGAGCTCTACATGAGGGGGTGTGGAGGGAGTGCACGTTAAATGTCCTTCAAAGTCCTAACGCTGCGTACGATGTCGCCCTTAACGGTTGCGTTGGGTGCCTACTCGGGTGTCGGCTCGTCACTTGACTGTTGTTCTAAAGTACGACGCCCGTCGCCAATAGCCCTCGTGTAGCTCTAGTGAGACGATAATTCAAAGTAAAACTAAACCACATGAGGGGTCAGCTGGAACCTGGTACTGGTACATCTAGGGGGACATCTAAAAACAAATACATAAAAATACTATTTTTAAAATATATTTTAAAAAACTATATTGTATTCTTGAAAATTTACACAGGGCTACAGGTAGTTTATAATGCTGAACACAAATCAGGTGTCAGTTTTTCAACCTCCCACGGATTTGTCCCAACATAACTTTTTATCTGAAAGTGGAAAGATAGAACGTTTTTAGACAACAAAAAAAGGCTTAATGTGACAAAACCGCTGGAGGTTTAGAAAAAAAGAGAACCATATTCGTACTTGAAATTAAAAACTGCGTAAGAAACGCATAGTACATTAAAATAATGTTTCAAAACTAAAATATTGCTTTTATGATTTCAAGGATTTCTTTGACACAAAAAGTAAATATCTCAAAATAAGGTTGTTAGATTTAAATAAAAAAAACTTATTTCGTATTAAGATTCAGTGACCAAAATGTAACTAAAATTAGTTCTAAAATCCTAAGCACAAAAACGGATGTTCCCCTGTATTATCACGGAAAATATTTCAAAAATGGAATACTATCAATTTGATCAACTCAATACCATTAATAAGTCAATCCTCTAATAGAAAATTTTCAGCTATAGCAATGTTACTTGAATTCAGTGAACATAAATGAGAGAATACAGATGAACTTAACTTTTATTCTAATTCACAAAGCCAAAAAAACATAACTTTTCGAAAAAGGCAAAAAAGACAAACTGATTTTTAAAAAGAAGAACTGCGCGAGACATTAGATGAGTCGTCGCGAGAGAAAATGTAATAATTACTCTCGTGAAATAATCCTGCACAAAATAATAATACAAAATAAGTTCGCTACAGACTCCCCCTCTGGATTCGCTGACGTCCCGGCAAGGATCCAGCAAGAGTGTCTTGTTCAGTTCTTCTTGGGACGACCTCTCTTGCGTAGAGGGTTTACAGGGCTCCCGTTGTCGGGAGACTCAAGGCAAGGGCGTAGAGCGGAAGTGTGGTACACTCCCAATGGCACGTCCGGATTATTTGGATTTGCCACTTCATAGCTGGTTAGCGAGCGTTGAGTTTTCACTATATACGGTCCGTCACGTCGTGGCATGAACTTGGCAGATTTCTTGTTAGCTTTGCTGCTTATAGGGTGAGTGGTGACCCAGACTTTATCGCCAGGTGCGTACTGTACTGCATTTCTGCGCTTTTTGTCTGCATACTCCTTTCGCTGATCTTGTTTTTCTTCCACTCGGTCTCTTATCTCCCGACTCAAATTTGCAAACTTACACAGGTATGGTGTGATTTCCGCTACGAAGTTGTCGTTGTGAATTACACTGCGTAAGTCATGATTCACGTCATCTGGTGTGCGCAGTTCTCTTCCAAATTGTAGGAAGGCAGCAGTATATCCAGTTGAGGAGCAATGGGCAGTATTCATGGAAAATCGAATCATTGGCAGCTTTTCGGACCAGACTGTATGAAGGCCGTTTCCAACTAAGATTGCAATTCGAGGTTTTAGATCTCTATTTTTCCTCTCAACTGGGTTAGCTTGAGGGCAATAAACTGGAGTAAGAATTTGGGCAATGTCTAGCAGATTACAGATTTGCTGCATCACTGCACTGACGAACTGAGAGCCATTGTCAGAAATGAGACGTCTCGGTAGTCCATATCTTAAAATTACCTCTTCTAGCAAGGTTATAGCACACTCTCGGGCTGTGGCCTCTTGTAATGCGAAGAGTTCTACCCATTTCGTTGATGTATCCTCCACGATGAATATCCATTTTTTCCCATCTGGTGTTTCGGGTAGTGGGCTAAAAAGATCAATTGCCAAAGTCTCAAAACGCTGGGAATACACTGGTGTTCTTAAAAGTCCAGCCGGTTTTTGATTTTCGGCTTTATATCTACTGCAATCAGGGCATTTCTTGACGTAGTTGGAGATAAAGGATCTCATTCCTGTCCAGTAGTATCTTTTGGAGATTCTTTGAAATGTCCCCTCCTCACCATAGTGACCAGCAGTTGGGGCATCATGATGTTCTTTTAGAATGTTGTCCCATTCTTGTTTGGGTACTACCAACTGCGCCTCTTCAGAGTCAGAATCTGGTGAGTATCTGTAGAGTACTCCTTGGGTCATGAGGTAACCGCGATTCGTCCAATTAAGGAAATTCTCGTTCTTGGAACTTTGTTCAAAAGTCTCTATTATTGTCTTCAAATTTTGATCTTTGAGTTGTTCTTCCCTAATGTCACTAGCCGACCTGGTGGGGAGGTCCACCATAACAGCACAGGACTCGCACTCTAATTCACCATGTGTGCACTGAGGTCGGGAGAGCATATCTGCAACTACATTTGCTTTTCCAGGCACGTATTCAAGCTTTAAGTTGAATGTTTGTATTTGTAGAGCCCATCGAGCTAGGCGCCTGTAGGTGTTTTCAAACTCAACAGCCACTTCAGCGGTTGATGATCCGAAACGACCCGGATTTCAGCTCCTTCGATATATCCTCTAAACTTCTCTGATGCCCAGATGACGGCTAGCGCTTCTCTTTCAGTGGTTGAGTAATTTCTCTCAGCTGGATTAAGAAGGCGACTGGCATACTCTATCGGGTGTTCTTCCGAACCTTGACCTTGACTAAGGACAGCTCCCAAAGCGTAGGCTGATGCATCAGTTCTCAGAAGGAAGGGTTGGCTCTCGTCTAGTTGTTTGAGGACTGGTGGTGAAATTAGGCTTTTCTTCAAGGCATCAAAGCTGTTCTGCTCTTCCGAACCCCAAGTCCAGGCAGTTCGTTTTCTTGTAAGATTGCTCAGTGGTTTTGAGATTCCTGCAAAGTTAGCTATGAAACGTCTGTACCAGCTGCATGTCTGTAGAAATTATTGAACCTGCTTTACATTTTTCGGAGGAGGAATATCCATAATGGCTGACACCTTGGCAGGATCAACTTCAATTCCGGAACTTGTGATGTAATGTCCAAGGTATTTGACCTTCTGACAAACGAAGTGACACTTTTCACGGTTTGCTTGTAACTTGAATTGTTGAAGTCTTTTGAATACTTGGCGCAAATCGTCGAGATGTTGTTCAAAAGTTGGGGACATGATAATTATGTCATCTAAATAAGCTAGTGTATTGACCTTTAGCCCATTTCTGAAAATGTCTATCAATCTTTGGAAAGTTGCTGGAGCGGTTTTTCAATCCGAAAGGCATTCGTGTGAAGCGATAAACTCCAAAGACACAAACAAAAGCAGTTTTATCCTTGTCCGGTGGATACATCTTGACCTGGTGGTAACCTGCTTTTAGATCAATTGTGGACATAAAGTTAGTCTCTGAGGCTTTCTGCAGCAGGTCATCCATCCTCGGTAATGGATAAGGATCAGATTTAGTGACTGCATTTAATTTTCTGTAGTCTACGCATAATCGGAATTCTCCATTCGGCTTAGGAATTAGCACAACTGGTGCCGCATAAGGTGAGTCACACTCTTCTATAATTCCAGAGGCAAGTAGAGAGTCCAATTCCTTCTTGAGCACCTCCTGGCGCGCTGGTGACATGCGATACGGTGTAGTGGCCACCGGGGGTGCATTTCCGGTGTCAATACGATGCTCCATATATGGTGTAGGGCCTCCCCCTGAATTGAAGGTATCCTGGAATTCCATTATTAACTTGTTCAATTGGGTTCGCTGCTTAGGGGGCAAGCCTTCTCCTTCCTCTTCTCGAAGTTGATATTTGATTGGTGGCTCAACCTCTTCAATCTGGGATGTTGCTAAGTCTTCAGGCATTACGCCCGGTTCAGGAACATCCTGTTGTAAGACTTCTGGTTCTGGAACAGCTTCTACTGGCCGTAAGAGGCTAACCGGAATATCTTCCTGGAAGTGAATCTTCCGCTTTGGGTTCTCACAGAAGTGCCAATTTCTGTTCTTCATGTTGAGTACGATACCAGTCTTTTCCAGAAAGTCCGTCCCAAGTAGAGTTCGATTTCCTTTTGCACTTGGCAGAGCCAGAATATCCAATGGTACGGATTTATCTTCAATCCTAATGTTCACTGTGGCGGTGTACGCTTCTTCGGTGGATTTGCATCCATTTGCCAATGTCATTGCAATTTTTGTGGGTTGGAATTTCACACCATTGTGCAACAGACAGGAATATAAAATCTCTCCAGCGACCGATCTGGAAGCGCCAGTGTCTGCACAGACTCGAGCATTTACTCCTGATATGTTGGTGTCAATCAAAGCCATAGGTGAGTTTGTTTTGTAGTAGGTGTGCATAGTCAAGAAGTTGACAGCAAACTTCTCATCTCTTCCTGGTGAACAGGTGGGACATTTAGTTTTAATCACGCCTATTCTACCACAGCCATAACAGCTGACAGTTGGCCTTTCCACATTTCCAGTTTCATTTCTAGGGTTAGAGGGAAACGTTTTTATTTTCTGTGGCCCAGGTTTAGAATTTCGGTTAAACTCGTTACCTTGACGACACTTCGGAAATTCATTCCTTCTAGGCTCTTGAGAAGTAGCCTTTTGCCTTACGCTTCTAACTTCGTCGTAAGAGTCCAACTTGTTCGCAAGTTCAATAGGATTTACCAGATCCGACCAATTGTCCAGGAAATGGTCTCTGACATCGGGTGGAACGCGACGCTTAATTTGATCACTGATCATCAAGTCACACAGAGGTTTAAACTCTGTTATTCCAAGTCCCGATATCCATCCGTCAAAAAAGTTCTGCAAATCAAAGTAGAAATCACGCCACGTAGTGTCAGGGCTTCTGCGATGTTGCGTAAACAACTGGCGAAACTTCTCGGCACTCATCTTAAAACGCTTTAAAAGAATTCGCTTCACATAGTCGTATTCCTGAACATTTTCTTCACTTTCTTGAGCAATAAGTTTAGCGATGTCTTTTGGGAGAAGACCGACCAAGTACACAACCCACTTTGTGACTGGTATCTTTAAAAATGTTAACTGTCTTTCGAACAGGTTCTGGAACAGGCTGATGTCATCACTTTTTGCATCGAAGCTAGGAATTAACTTTTCGAATCCAAATTTTGGAAACCCTGTGTCGGTTGACAAAGCAGAACCCGATGAAGAATTCGGATTTTCCAAATGAGATTGCAATCTCAGTTTTTCTAGTTCGAATGATCGTTCTTGTTCAAGATTCAATCGTTCTTGTTCAAGCTTCAATCGTTCTTGTTCAAGCTTCAATCGTTCTTGTTCAAGCTTTTCTTCTTTTTCTTTAGCAATTCTCAATCGTTCTTGTTCAAGTTTTTCTTCTTTTTCTTTAGCAATTCTCAATCGTTCTTGTTCAAGTTTTTCTTCTTTTTCTTTAGCAATTCTTTCTACGATGATTTCTTCAAGAAGTGTTTTCACATATTCAAGTTCTTCTTTATAAACTTCACTTTGCTGAATGTTGTTTTTTATTTCTATGACTTTGTTATTTACATCATACTCTATATTTAAGTCATCAGCTAACCTTTGCAAATCAGACTTTTTTGCTTTAGCAAAGAATGACATGGTATCAATGTAAATCTTCTAAGGTATCAAATATTAAGTCAGACTAATATATACTTGTATACTTTGTTAACAAAATTGCTAAGCAGGTTTGTCTACCTTTTATTTTAAAAGTTCAAAAATATTTTTCTCGTTGCAAGTATGAACACTTATTAGTAACAATTCACTATAACCTCATTAAAGTTAACAGGGATAAAAAAAATAATATTCTTCAGGTACTAAAGGTAGGTATACACATGGAATTTTATAAAAAGAATTCCTATCATCTTGGATTTATTTCGACCGAAATGTTCCCAAACCAAATTTGAATTGGATAATTCAATTTTCCTTTAGTTCCTGATTTCACAATTAGCAAGACAGCGCAAAAGGGTTTTACTTATCTTTCTTCACGGCGACCTTCCATAACCAAACCGTTGAAAAAGTCGCCATCTTGCATCGTTTCACTACGTTGGAAATAAGACTACTAACTTCTTTCTACAAGTTCAAAGTTCACCAAATAACTATTTCAAATATCGTAGATCGGGCCACGAGTTGGAGCGCCAATTTATAGCAATGTTACTTGAATTCAGTGAACATAAATGAGAGAATACAGATGAACTTAACTTTTATTCTAATTCACGAAGCCCAAAAAACATAACTTTTCGAAAAAGGCAAAAAAGACAAACTGATTTTTAAAAAGAAGAACTGCGCGAGACATTAGATGAGTCGTCGAGAGAGAAAATGTAATAATTACTCTCGTGAAATAATCCTGCACAAAATAATAATACAAAATAAGTTCGCTACACAGCTATATTTTTAAGTAGGAAATGTGTGGTAATAAATTAAATAAAATTTTGATACCACAGCAAAATGCCTCTCAGTTTTGGGGGATATGCTGATATGCAGAGTCTTCAAATGGCTTAATCTGTCAGAAGCCGATAGTTTATTTTGGAAAACAAATATATCATTTGTTTAAATGTAGAATCTTCTTTTGTGCTTCTTGTCGTAAAACCTAGTACCAATGTCTTCAGTTTAAAATGGAGGGGTGGGAGTTGTTTAAAAAAACCTCAATTATTTCTGAAAAATAAATTAGACGTTTGTTCTTGTTTTTTTTAAATCTTTTTATTTGTTTCATTTATAATCATTCCTTTTCATTTATTTCATTCATAATCATTCCTTTTCATTTATTTCATCATAATCATTCTTTTTTTTTTTTATAAATTTCATTCGTAATGATTCTTTTTTATTTGATTATAATTTTCATATTTTATCTTATTGTTTATGTTTATTGTTTACTGTTTTTTTTTTTTCGTTCATATATGATTTTTAAATTTCTATTTTTAAGTTTATTTAAATTGTTTTATTTATTTAAAAATAAAATTATGTGAAAAGTAACGACTACTAAAAATCAGAAGTTATGGAATGAATCATGTTACTCAAAGTTTATAATTTAAAAAACTATTTCAGCTATAGGACTGTACTTGAAACTCATAGAAACCCGTTTCCAACTTATCCACCTTGAAGAATGGTAAGAATATTCACGTAATTTTTAATTGTACATACCCTAATATAATGAACTTCACTTCAAAAGAGCAACATAAAACAGTTTTAGAACATAGTTCAAAAACGTTATCTCTAGGCATTATTTCTTTTAATTTTAAACGAATTTGTTTAAATGAAAGTTTCATGAAGTTAGTGGAAAATTAATTCAGCACTAAAATTTCGATTGTGACAAAAAAAATTAATTTTAACTTTTAGAATTTTTATTTGTAGAGATAGAAATCAAATAGATGGCGCCACTACTTTTTATGTAATGTTAATCCTTTCTGTACTAGCGGATTCACCTTCTATTTTCCAAAGTAAATGAAAGTCATATGGGTCATATACGTTAAAATTCCATAGAAATTACAAATAAAAATGATCTATACACCAAAAATAAATGTAGTTAACTTTTAAATAAGTTTATACAATCGGTTTTAGATTTTTACTAAAGCCACAGTCCGTATTCTTATTCAGTCTTGTTTCGAGTCAATAATTTTTTGAAAATTACAACGATAGATGGCGCCACTAGTTTTTATGTAGTGTTAATTCCTTCAATACTAACTAGCGTGTCCACTTTCTACCAATTTTCAACGTCAATTAAACTCTGATAATAGCGCCTCTGCTGTATTTTACACTTCTGCATAATTTTACATGCTTCAAATAATTGAAATATATCAGAGACTTGGATTACTTAAGTATTTAACTTTTAAAAATACAACTACATTATGCCATCTTAAAGGGGATAACGAGAGGCTGTAATAAATTATCAAAGGTTTCGGTTTTCCGTAAGGGTTGCCGGATGAAATTTAATTAAAAATTTAGCCAAGTAGTTCTAAAATAATCAAAGAAAAGTTCCAGGGTTAACTTCTAGATGGTTATAGATATTTAAAACCAACAGTTTTGGTGAGACAATTGTTTTAAGTGCAATCGTATAATAATACCGAACGTTTGAATCATTGGATTACTGTACTTTTCCGTATTTATTAAATATGTTCTATAGTGCTTTAATTTACCAGGTATTTTTTAATATATTTAAATAGTCTTCAAGAGTTTTCATTTTAATAGGTTAGGCAAAACTTTTGTTTCTTGTATTCAAGTATATATGTTAATTTATATATAACTTTATAAATTTTTATTTCTGCAACTATAGAGCCATATTGTTATTCTTTGTATGAACTCAAAGTTTTTATTTTATCGATTTGAATCTTTCTATAATCAAATACATACTAGTGTCGCATTAAATTTTCAAATACATTAAATTTAAAAAACAATGCGTAACTCTTCAATAAATTGAAATTAATCATAATATGGTTAGGTGCATAAAACAAAATCTTAAATAAATGTGTATAAGAAAGGTATAGAAAGTTCATTAAAATTTTCTTTGCCTAATTGCACATGGCTGAACCACGCAAGTAATTAGTCCAGAACCACAAAATTTCGAGTTAACTTTTGCACTTGTTCATGTTAAATTAGTATTTTGGAATTTTGAAGTTTTTCTGTTAACATTAAAAATATATATCGGTTTACTGGAGCAATTGAAGATTGTCACTAGGAAATCGCAACGCTTAATAATCTTAGACACACCTATTAGATATTCAAAATTTTAGAATTTTATCAAATATGGGCATAAACTGTTTTCTGTAATTACAAATGGCATGTGATATTTGACGTATTTATTTCTTATAATTGTAATAAGTAATCCTCATTGTTTTTTTTCGAATCTTCACCAATAAAATGCATTTGATATTGAATTGTTAATTAACAAAACCATATCCTATATTTTGGTTTTTGAGGATACTTTTACAATGTCAGTCAGTCTTGTTCATTTGAAAATATGAAGTAAACATTCATATCGTTGTGTTATGATGTTTTATTAGCAGTTAATTTTATATCAGAACCAAATTTAGTCTTAATTATTTATTTAATTTAGAGTTTTTATTTATGGGAAAAGCACGTGACCCCGTGTCCAATAGCCGTGTTAGCTCTTGTGCGAC
>JAFNEN010003113.1:0-10000 GCA_019343175.1 Oedothorax gibbosus
AAAATTTTTTTTTCAAAAAAGTAATTAATTTTTAATTTTTGGGAATTTTTTTAAAAATAAAAAAAAAAATTTAAAAAAAACAAACCCAAAAATTTTAGCAGGGAAAAATTTTTTAAATTTTAGAATAACCCTGGTTTTTGGCCTTTTACCTTTTTAAAAAACCCCACAAAACTGTTTTTGGGGGGGGAAGCGGGGTTTTAAGGGGGCCCAGATTTTTTGTTCCCAAAAAACCCCAAATTTTTTTATTTAAATTTTCCCCCAAATTTTTAACAAAAAAAAAAAAAAATTTTTTTTCTTTAAAAATTTTTTTCCCAAAAATTTTGGGGTTTTTGTGGATTAAATTAAATTAAAAATTTTTTTATTTTTTCGGGGGAAAAAAAAAACCAAAAAAAGAAAAAAAAAAAAAAGAAGTTTTTTTTTAGGGGGGGGAAAAGGGGGTTTTTCCCCCTTTGGTGAAAAAAAAGGGTTTTTTTAAAATTTTTTCCCTTTTTTTTTGGGTTTTTTTTCCCAAAAAAATAAAATTAAAAAAAAAAACCCTTTTAAAAAAAATTTTTAATTTTTTTTTTGGAAAAAAACCCAAAAAAAAATTAAAAAAAAAAAAATTTGGGGATAAAAAATTTACGGGGGAATTCCCCTTTTTTTTTTTCATTTTTTAAAAAAAAATCTTTGCATAAAAAATTAATTTTCAATTAAACCCCTTTTTTTCCTTTTCCCACGGGGGAAAAAAAAAGGGAAAAAAAAACCCCCGGCCCCCCTTTTCTTTTTAAAATTTTAAAAAAATTTCCTCAAAAAGTGCCCCGGGGGAAGGGGGCCCTTAATTTTTTTAAAAAGGAAAAAATTTTTTTGGTTTGGGGTGGTATTTTCGAAAAAAGAAAAAACCCAATTTATTTTTTTTTTGGGGGCCCTTTTTCCCCAAACTTAGTTTTGTAAAAAAAAAAAAAGAAAGTTTTTTAAAAATTATGAAAAAGGGTTCGGGTTGGGATGGTTAGGGGCTAAAAATAGTATTTTTTTTTTTTTTGGGGGTTACCTTTTTTTTTTGGGGAAAAACAAAAAACAAAGCCTTTTGCAAAATTTTTTTTTTTTTTTTGATACTCCAAAAAAAAAAAAAACCCCTTAAAAAGGGGCACAAAATTTAAAAAAAAAAGTTTTTTTTTTCCCCAAAAATTTAAAAAATTTTTTTTTTTATTTTTTATCAGTCAAAAATTTTCCCCTTTTAAAAAAAAAAACCAAAAAAGGTTAAAAAAAAAAGGTTTTCGGGTTCATTTTTTGGGATTTTTTTTTTAAATTTTTTCCCCCAACATCCCCCCCAAACTAAAAAATCCCTCTAAAAGGGTCCCTTTTTAAAAAAAATTTGATTTTAAAATTTAAAAAAGGTTTTTTTTTTTTTAATTTATTAAAAAGGGTTTGGGAAAAAATTTAAAAAAATTTACCCTAATTTTTACTTTTTTCTTTTTTTAGTTTAAAACTCGGGTTTTCCCCTTTTTGGGGCCGGAGGGAAAAGGGCCTAAGAAATTGCCCAAAAAGGGGGGTTTGGTATTCTTTGGGGGGGGGGGAAAAACGGGTTTTTTTAAAAAGCCGGGGAAAAATTTGGGGGTGAGTTTTTTTTTTTAAAACCCCCCCCCCTCTCAAAAAATTAAAACCCCCAACCCCCTTTTTAATAGGGGATTTTTTTAAAATTTTTGCTTTTGGGGGGAAAAAATTTAAAATTTTTTAATTATTACGTTTTTCCCCATTTATATGATTAAGAAAAAGAACAAAAATAAGCCCAAAAAATCAAAAAAATTAAAAAACCCCCATAATGGATTTTTCAATAAAAAAAATTTTTAATTTGAAAAGTTTTAAAAAAATTTAATATATTATTTTTGTTTTTTTTTAAATTAAAAAAAACCTTTTTTTTCCCCCCCCAAAAATTTTTCCCTAAAAATTTTTTTTTTTTTTAATTTAAACCCAATTTTTTTTAAAAAAGCCATTTTAAAGGGGTTTTCTTCATTTTTTTAAAATTTTTTCGGGTTTTTTTTGGAGTTTGAAAACGGAACCCTTTTCTTTTTTTTTTTTTTTTTTCCCTTTTCCCATTAAAAAAAATACACAGTAAAAACCCCCCCCCTTAACGCAAAAAAAAAAAACCCCCCGGGGAAAAGGTAGCCCCCAAAAACTTTTGGTTTAACCCGGGAATTTTTCCCTTTTTTAAAACCGGGGTTTAAAGGGGGAAAATTTTTTTTTGCATAAACCCCGAAAAATAGTTTTTTTTTTAAAAAAATTTTTTTTTCAAAAAAATTATTGGGAATTTTTTTTTTAAGTGAAATTTAAAATTTAATTTTACAAATTACTTTTAGAAAAACTAAATAATGTTTTTTAAAGGGGAGAAATTTCCCAAAATTAAAAAAAAAAAATTTGGAAATTTTTTTTTGGGGGGAACAAAAAAAAATTTAAAAAAAATGCTTTTTTTTAAAAAAAAATTTTAAAATTTGGTGATTTTAAACCCCCAAACCCATTTTTGGGAAAAAATTTTTTTTTCCGTTTTTTTAAAAAAAAATTTTTTTTTTGGGGGTTAAAAAATTTTTCAAAAATTTTTTTTTTTAAACTTGTTTTTAAAGGGAAAAAATTTTTTTACTGCTCCCCTTCCGATTTTTTTTTTAAAAGGGGGAATTTTTTCCCCAAAAAAATTTTTTAAAAGCAAAAACCCATTTAAAAATTTTTTCAATGTTCTTTCCCTTTTTGGACCTCTGAAAAAAAAAACCCCCTTTTTTTTCTCGGCAATATTTTTTCCCCGGCCCCCCTTGGATTTTAAAAAAAGGGGCCCGAATCAGGGGAAAAACTTTTGATTTTTTTTAAAACCCAAATTTAAAAGGGGGGAAATTTTTTTTTTTGGGGAAATTTTTTTTTGCCGTTTTTTTTTTTTTTTTCTTTTAAAAAGGGGAAATTTTTGCCTAAACGCGTTGGGATATACTTCGCGGGATAAGAGTTTTTTTTAGCATTAAAAAACTGGGAAAAAGCCTTTATCGGCCGGGGGGAAAAATTGCTTTTCAAGGTTTCACTCTGCTTTTTAAGCAAAAATTTCGGTTTTCTGTAACGCGGAGTTTTTCGCATTACAAAAAAGGGTTCGGGGACTGTATATTTGGCTGTTAAAAATTCTTTTAAATAAAAAAATTAATCTGTTTTGTATACAATTTTGTTAATGTTATAAATTCTTTAAGATTTGGAAAATTTTCTTTCTTATTTTTTCCTTAATTTGTTCTAAAAGCAATGGTGGTTTGTGTGTATTATTGTGTATTTGTGACCTATTATTAAATTTGAAAAGCTCACCCCCCCCCCCCCCCCCCCCTTTTTTAAAAAACAAACTTTCATGTGTGGGAAATGGAAAAAAAAAAGGAATTTTTCAAGGAACAAGAAGAACAAGCCGGTTAAAAAATTATCACATTTAAAACGGGAAGTTAAACTTGTAAAAAAAAAAGGCCAAACCCATATCTTGTTAGGGGGCACATCAATTTATAAAAATCTGTGTGGGTTTGAAAAATCATTTTAGTGATTACAAAACTTTTTACATCCCCACTTCCTTCTTTTTAAAATAAAAAACCATTTTCATTGTATAAATGAGAGAAAAAAAATACTTAGTGAAGTATCGTTATCGTATTTAAAAAAAAACCTTCTTTCAAAATCTTTTAAAAATTAATTTTCAGGAAAAAGGGGGGGACACCATAGGGAGGGGGAATGTGAAAGTAGGAAAAGATAAATTTGTGGGATTGGGTTTAATTTTCCCCCCTTCAAAATGGGTAAACAGGAAGTTGCATGGGTAGGGGGACATTGCCCAACCATTGGGGGGGGAAAGTTGGCAATTGGGGAAAAGATTCTATCCCCCACTAAGATTGGTTAGGTACTATTATTTATTTTATTAACTTAAGCCCGGGATAACACCTTCTGCCAATGCAAATTTTCTCTAAAAAAAGGACCCATAAACGTGTTATTTTTTTAAGTTAAAAATGGGTTCCAGTATGACCAAAAACCATTATTTGAAAATTTGGCCTTTTCTTTGGGCGGGGATTCTGATATATTATTTTACAAAGTATTCGGTTAAAGTGCATTTTAAATTATTGGCCAGGGAACTTTTATTTACCCATTTTAAAAATTCAAGGTAAATTTGTTATATTGTTTTAATATTCCACTTAAAATTATTAAAACAATGGTGTTATTTTGTTTCCATTTCCCTGTTAGTAGAAAAAAAAACTGTGTTCGTTAAATTTATTTTATTACTTTCGGGCAATCAAACTTATGGAACGTTCTGATAATTGGGGATTTTTTCTATTAAAATTATTATACTCCATTCAAAAAACTCTAAATGAATAATACAGGTCGAAAAAAACACCCCCTGCGTTAACGCAAAACTTGGAAGGGTAGGGCACCAACAAAAAAAAAAAACATTTCATTTTGTTTTAAACCGTCAGAATTTTTTTTAAACATTAAAAAAACCCGTGAATAGTTTTAAAAAAAAAAAACCTCTAAAAACACTTATTCTAATTTTATAATGTAAATTTAAAACAACTTTTTACAATTACCATGTTTACACAATTTTTAGTATTTCAAATTACTAGTGAACATAACGATAAGGGAAAAAAATTAGGAAATTTTTTAAGGGAAAAAAACCACCAAAATTTAAGGAACAGCAATTGAATCTAAACTGGACCAAAATCATGTCAGAAAGATTCTTGGGACAATTTCTAAAATTTTCCCTCCGAATTTTTGTTTTTGTGTGTTAAGGCAGGACTTTTTTGGCCGGAAAAAGCGATTTTCCCGTTAAGAAGATTTTTTAGTACATTATCTTAAAAGCTTCTATTAGGCGTGGGAAAAAGGGGGGAAAAAAAATGCCTTTTATTTTATCTTAAAACAAAAACTTTTTTGTTGCTAAGGGCAAAGTTTCGTGTGATGTTAACGGAGGTTTTTTCCAACTGTTATTTTTAAAATAAAAGGCTTTATTAAATTGGCCAATTAACAAAACTGCATTGTCTTTGACAGGGGAAAACATCGAATGGAAGGGAAAAAAATGGACCCCTATTGGAATCCGGGGCCGTGGGGTGGGCCATGCTGGGGGGGAATTTTTGCCACTCAAAGTGGTCTGTGGGGAGAAAAAAAAGGATCTGGGAAGGGAAGCAAAAACAGAAAAGAGGGAGGATACGGATTTGGGAAGGGGAAAAAAGCCCAAATTTCATGAAAGGGAAGGGTGGAAAGTGGGAAAAAACTCAGTGGATAGCGGGATTTTAATTACCTTTTTTGTTTTTGTGGATTTTTATTTCATAAAGTTTGGTCTTTTTTCTTACCTTAAGATTTTATTTAAAATTCAAAAAAAACAAGTTGTGGATCATGGAGGAAAAAAAATCAGACAAAAAACTTGGTGGAAAGGGTGTTTAACAAATTTATTGATTTGAAAAAAAAAACATTTTTATGTATTTACTTTTACTTTGAAGATAATTTAAATGTTTCTTTTAATGAAAACCATCTGCTTTTTTTTTCGGTTTACTAATTATTATCCAATGTTTAAAATCAAAAAAAAAAAAAATTAAATTTTTTACATATTTGTACTATTGTTTTATTTAATGATTTTTTTTTAGAAATTGGGGATCATTCATAACCCTAAAAAAATAATTCATTTTACCCAAATAATTACTGGTTTTGCCCTTGGGGGAAAAAAAAACATATTTTTTCACCAAATCAATATAAACCTATGGAATTGTCCAAACCATCAACATTTTTGTTTACTGATTTGTGCACTTATCAATTTAAAAAAATTTCAGAAAAAGGGTGATAGGGAATATATGAACAATTGCGTGTGCTTCGGGATGTTTCCCGTAGGGGGAATGGGGGGAAAGGAAGGGGCAACATTTTTTACTATGGATTCCCCCAGTGAGTTTTTTTTTTTTTTTCTAAATTTTGATGCATTAATTTAATGGCCCAAAAACACTTGCAACTGATTTATGTCCGATCTGCCCTTAAGGATGTCAAAACCAGCCTGCAAATTTAATTTAATCTAAGAAACACATTAAAAGGGCAAGTTTATAATTTTTCTTTATTTGTGAAAATTACAATCCATTAATGTTTTGTTTATTGTAGAAAATTGTGTGGTTGCGGTAGGGTATAAACCAGGGAAAAGCTTTTGTTGTTTCCGGTTTTTTACATGTAAGATGGGGGATTTGAATCTTCATCCCCCTGAGGGGCTAATCGTTTTGGTTTAATTGGGTCTTGCCCAACTCTTAAGTCTGCTATCTTCAGGGATATGAGAGGGGATTTTGTTTTACACCTTTTTAACCATTTTTACTTTTTCAGTTAAATAAGTGGGATTACTGCATGCTAAACTTGGACTTTTTAAATAATTAATTCCCAGGTTGAATAGAAATTTAGAAAAAAAACAACTAAACTGGAAGGAAACAACTTTTTTTTAACTTTATCTGTCACCTGGTTTAACCCAAAAGATAAAAAGCTGGGGGGTTTGGGTAGTTTTTAGGTATTTCCTTTTGCACTACCCTGTTGAAAAGTATTCTGGTTTTAAATACATTTTTTTACATTTCATTAAACCTTAATTTTTAATCAACCCAAAAATAAACTTGTTATTTTTTTTATTTAAATAGCCTTCTTTATTTCTGGGGACCTGTTCTTTCTATTTGAATCTATAAGCAGTTGTGAATTAAAACCCGTATATTAAAACTCGTTTTGTTTATAAGGCCGAGAAATTTTGGTCAAAAAATTTGGTGGCTAAATTTTTTTTAATAAAAAAAAAAATACCCCACAGTGGGTGTCGGACTTTATAACACAAGGACCATTTTTAACCCATAAAAAATTTTCTGGGGGGGGGGGGGGGAAATTTCGCCCATTGTTTTTTAAATGAAAAAAACACTAAATTTTCAAACCAAAACTTTAAAAGGGGTTTAAAAATAACTTATCTATAAAAAAATGGAAGGACAAAAAAAAAAAAAAAAGAGGCACCTTAAAATTCTGAAAGAGGAAAATTAAAGATTGGTGAACATCTATTTTTCCATGGGTTTTCCCCCACCCATAATGATTCTTAATTTGTTAGTTTTGCTTTGGCGGTTGGGATTTCGTTATTTTTGCATTGTGTAGCTCTTGGGCACAATTTGCAGTTTCCCCCAGTCATAAAAAACCAAGTCTTTTCCAAGATTGTAAAAGGGGAAAGGAACAATTGGCCAGGGTTTGGTCTCAACCAGCTTTCCCCAACTTTGAAACAAAAATAGGTTCCCAAACTTTGGGCTTCGCCATTTCCCAGGGGGTCAGCAATGTCAAGGGACCCATCAGTGGAGGGAAGGTGAAACCTTGTTTTTTTTTCCAATTGGGGTTGAAATTTTTTTGCTTTGCCAAAGGAAACAAAAAATTAAGGGGGTTCCCGTCATGAAATTACCGGTTTCCTTTCTTTCTTATTTTTTTCTTCCAAAAAGGATCTGGGGGCCCTCATTATTTCCTACCCCCTTGCGCAGGACCTTATTACACGGGTTAACGACTTTTTTGGGAAGGGATATTTTGTTTAAAAAAAAAGAAGGGGTTCGTGGGAAACTTATCAACAACGGAGTCGGGTTATTTAACAGGGAGTTAATATTACGGTACTTTATTTTGTTACCCCACAGTTTTAGGTGGGGGGGGGGGGGGACTACAAAACCCCACCTGTAAAACCCATTGTTTCGTAAGGTTCTGCCAATACTATTTAAAAAAAAAAATTTAAATCGAATGGGGGGCCTGATGTTTTGGTCCCCCCCCCCCCTGAATAAACAAGTAAAAACAGGTAGGGAGGGGGGGGGGGGGGGGAGGTGGAGCTACATACTCCATGAGGGATTAAACTACTAAAAATTTTTCTATGTTGTTACCATTATTTTATAATTTTCAGGGGCCCAGTTGTAGTTTTCATTTAAATTTTCTTTTGTTGCGTATTATTTCTAAAAAAAAAATATTAAAAAAATTGGTTTTATGAAAAAAAAGTAACAAAAATAAAAAAATTGGTTTGCTGGCATTATTATTGAATAATTTAGTGTTCATTTCAGGGGTTTACCAAAACAAATTATATTGGTTCTTTTTTTTGTTACCGGGCTAATAACCCTAAATACTTGCAACTTTTCAACACCATTTTGGAAAAATCAACTCTATTTTAGGTAATGAAAAAAAAAAAACTGTTTCCCATTGCGCTATTTGGGACTTAAACCCTTTTATAAAAATTTCAAAACAACTTTCAATTAGCCCACCTACTTCTTTCTTTTATTACTTTCAAACTTTTTTGTTTCCATTTATTTTCCAAAAGTAGGAGGGGACCAATTCTATCTATTTGTTACTGAATGTAATAAGGGTCTTGATACAAAAAACTAATTGTTTGTTCGAAATAAAAATTGCTTCAAATGTATTCCAATTCTTTTATTGTCAGTTGTTTGGAAATTAACTGTCTTTTGGCAATACAAAGAAAAAATAAATAAAATAAAATATTTAAAACCCAAATGGCTCCTAGCTGAAGGAAGATCAATAAGGGTGGGCCACTTACTAGGATCGAAAAAAACAAGCTTGTCCCCCCCCCCCCCCGGGTGAACTCGGCTGTAGTCAGGTTCATTCCAAAAGGACTGCTCGTTACCAAAACCATCCTCCATGTGGAAGTTTATTTGTGCTTGCCACCCCACCCTTTGTTTGGCAAAACAGGGAGAAATTGTGCCTTATAGTTTTTGAACGAGTTGTTTTCAATGGGAAATTTCGGGGACAAAAAAACACTGGTTAAATTGTTTGGATGTTTGTGTTCTGGTTTTTTTCAAAAATGGACAGGCGAATGGATACAGAAAACAATATTGGTGGGACCTGTGATTTTAAATGATTTTTATCAGGGGTTGTGCTGTGAAAAAAATACACTCAGGGCCTCATTGGTGAACCCTAATTGATTAATGGGGAGGGTTGGCATGCGGCACAAGTTACCCCTTTTTATTAAAAACATTTCTGAATGATGGATGGGGAAAAAAACCTTAATGGATGGTGCCTGGTGGGGGGCCCCAATTTTTCCTGTAAAGTTGCGTTTAAAAAAAAAACAAAAATCATTATGGTTTTAGTTTTGCATACTAAGGTATAATGTTTTTTATAGGTTTCATGGGGGAGTGTGGAGCCTTGGATTATACAAATTATTAATGCGGAAAATTTAGTTTATTATATTTTCCCAAAAAAATAAAAATAGTTTAAACGAGTTGGCAAGAATATTACAGTCACTCTATTTTGCCCGAAACAATTATTATGATTACCAAGGTTTTCTTTACATGTAAAGTTTAGAGATGTTTTGTTAAAAAAAAATAACTCTTTTGCTATGTTTTTCTGGAAAGAATTTAGTTTTTATATTGTCTGTTATGGTTGAATTTTACCTTAAGGGGGAATATGTGGAAAAATTAAAGTTTTTTAATTTTTTTGTAAACAAACTGCCCAGTTTTGCTATAAAAAAAAAACTACTGTGTTTTTGAGTTTTAATGATATGTTTAAAACACAACATGAAAACGGGAATTTTAAAAAAAACACATTGTTTTTTTTTCCCCCAGCTTAATTGTCAAATTAGTGTTGTAACTTAAAAAATAGAAAATTCAATTTTTTTGTATCTATTATGAAATTTAAAAAATTATTAATTCTTTCTGAAAAAATGGTGTTCCTTTTAAATATTAAAATATTTATAGGGTATGACAAAAGATTTGGAAAGGCAAGGATCCAAAAGTGGTTTTAAGCTGCTCTTAAAAAGAGGAAAACACATTTTTGTTATAGGGATAACAAAAAGGGGGGGACAAATCCCTAATGGTTGTTTCCTATCTGGCAGGTTTTGTGCTTTATTTATGCTTTGTGTAACATGTAATTGGGTGTATGTTAAACGGCCCAACTTATTTTTGTGTTTTCATTATTCTGGGTAAATAGTTTGCCAGATAAAAAAAAGTTTGGCATCACTGGGAAAAATTAATTTTTGTCGTAATGTTTACCAAATTTGTGCTAAATTATTTTTTCTTAG
>JAFNEN010003114.1:0-26494 GCA_019343175.1 Oedothorax gibbosus
GTAGGAAGTGTCAGTAACAGCTGTTTTAAGTTAAATTTGCATTCGAAGAGGGTTTTTTTTTATATATTGGTGTATTATTGGATTAGTTTTGGTTTAAGGAAGGATTTTAAATGTGTTTGTGTTTAAAATGTATAATGATGGTTTTAAGAATATATTAGTTATAGACTGACCGGATTTGTTTCAGTGATTAACTTTCCAACTATGAAATCATCATTAAATTTTCATAAATCATAAATTATTTACTTTGATTTTGTTTTTAAAAAAATTTGAAAAATTAAAGGGAGACTATACACAATTTTTATAGCTAGATATAGTTGAATAACAGATTAAACTGTACTGCCAAATGCAGTATGTCTGGTTATAAAATTTCGTTGGAAATAATATAGTTTGTTAGTAATTAATATAGGTTGTTAGTTGTTGTTAGTAATAATTTTAAATTAAGTGACTTATAATATAGCTTTTCAGAGATTTGTTTGCTTGAAAATATAATGAGATGGCGCAATACGAAATAAATTGCACCAATTTTAACTTCCACACTACGTTTATAACCTAAAAAGTAGGTATTATAATCATTCAGTCCGTCTGTCTTTCTGTCCGTCCGTCTGTCACCCACTTTCACAAAACGAACAGCTAGTTTCACAAACAAGTGGAAGACGTCATTTTTAAGCAAAAATTCAGGCTAGGCTACATTCCAAATTTCATTAAAAAATTTAAATTAGAAGTTTATTTAAATTTAAATAACGAAAAATTTAATCTACATTGAAATAACATGAAAATTCCATTTTTATTCGATATTTTCACTGTTGCCATTTCGTTAAACGTACGAGAAACTTTATTTGAAATAAAAATAAAACTTTTGAAAGAATATTTATGTGATATAATTCAGTTTGGATTGTTGTAATATCACAATAGAGTTCTTCTGATGGTTCATTGCATGAAGAAAGATGAATAGAGAATTCTAAGTTTACATAAAAAAATGTGCAAAGTTTCGCTTTTATTTTTAAAGCATCAATTTTAATAACTAATAAATTTTTCAAACTGTAAATTAATTGTACTAACGATAAATAATAACTGAAGAAATGTAAATTGGAAATTGTAGCGACTCAGACATTTATTAAAAAAATTACATCATTATTCTTCGAACTTCAAACAAATTTAGCAAACGATAAAGTCTAATTATTAATTTTGAGAAAAAAAGAACAAACGGTGAAAATAGCTAATTTTGACGTTTAAAAGTTTTAATTACAACTATCTAAAGGCCCTGTTTGGCGAATTTCTTTCTGTGGTGTATAAATAGTTTGTTTCCTGTTGAGCACAAATGTTGTGTGGAAGCGGTTTAAGTGACAGATTCTGTAACAAACCTACTTGGTTTTAAAAAAATATGTTGCTTATAATCTGAATCCTATAACATCCATAAATCTTTTCGGGCTGGGCGCCCAGCCGGTAAGGCACTTGCTTTGCATGCGTAAGGTCCCAGGTTAGGGTTCGGGCATTGCCAAGGTAACTGCCGACCTATAAAAAAACGGTCTTTACTGCTAAAAAGTCCGACGAATTCCCCGCGTAGAATTCAGGTGTCGGCCTGTCGCTTGACTTATGTCGCCCGTCGAATAGCCCTAGTGTAGCTCTATTTCAACCAGGGCTTAATCTTCCATAGGGCCCGTTAGGACCAGGCCTAGAGCAATAAAAATATCAACCTTCAGAGCAATATAAAATATCAATTTTACCAGTGTACAAAATATTTAGGATATGCAAATGAACATTTCTTATAACATTTAAAATGAAATTTCCCAGAATAAACAAATTATTGATATTGATAAATGTGTTTGAAAAAGTGCTGTCAATGACTTATTTTACCCCATGGGGTGGGGTTAAAATAGGTCAATAGTGGGGTCAAATAAGCCATGCTTTAAAAACAGCTTTTTCAAAAAAAAAATTAAAATTTCTTTTTAACATTGTTTAGAAAGCAATCAGGTAAGATGATATAAATCTTCACAAGAACTAATACTGTCACCTGAGGATCAATCCTGGTTCGGGATGGACTTTTATAATTTGAGGAGCATCTCCATCCGAAACATCATCTCTTTAAGAGAAAATGAAATAGGAACTTTCTTTTTCTCTTGAAAATATTGCTGTGTATAAGTCTTCTTCAATTTGAGAAAGAATACCAAGAAATAACTTCTTGGTTTTATCCCCAAAAACTCGACCTGGACCCACTTTCTTATTTGCAGTGAATTGAAAGTTTCGTTTCATCACGCCCCGACCTTTTTGCTCTCGTCTGCGCTGTTTCACCTGTACGCTTCGCTTCTCCCCCATCTCCACCCCCCACACGTTCTGTAGGAAGTGTCAGTAACAGCTGTTTTAAGTTAAATTTGCATTCGAAGAGGGTTTTTTTTATATATTGGTGTATTATTGGATTAGTTTTGGTTTAAGGAAGGATTTTAAAATGTGTTGTGTTTAAAATGTATAATGATGGTTTTAAGAATATATTAGTTATAGACTGACCGGATTTGTTTCAGTGATTAACTTTCCAACTATGAAATCATCATTAAATTTTCATAAATCATAAATTATTTACTTTGATTTTGTTTTTAAAAAAATATGAAAAATTAAAGGGAGACTATACACAATTTTTATAGCTAGATATAGTTGAATAACAGATTAAACTGTACTGCCAAATGCAGTATGTCTGGTTATAAAATTTCGTTGGAAATAATATAGTTTGTTAGTACGTAATATAGTTTGTTAGTTGTTGTTAGTAATAATTTTAAATTAAGTGACTTATAATATAGCTTTTCAGAGATTTGTTTGCTTGAAAATATAATGAGATGGCGCAATACGAAATAAATTGCACCAATTTTAACTTCCACACTACGTTTATAACCTAAAAAGTAGGTATTATAATCATTCAGTCCGTCTGTCTTTCTGTCCGTCCGTCTGTCACCCACTTTCACAAAACGAACAGCTAGTTTCACAAACAAGTGGAAGACGTCATTTTGAAGCAAAAATTCAGGCTAGGCTACATTCCAAATTTCATTAAAAAATTTAAATTAGAAGTTTGTTTAAATTTAAATAACGAAAAATTTAATCTACATTGAAATAACATGAAATTCCATTTTTATTCGATATTTTCACTGTTGCCATTTCGTTAAACGTACGAGAAACTTTATTTGAAATAAAAATAAAACTTTTGAAAGAATATTTATGTGATATAATTCAGTTTGGATTGTTGTAATATCACAATAGAGTTCTTCTGATGGTTCATTGCATGAAGAAAGATGAATAGAGAATTCTAAGTTTACATAAAAAAATGTGCAAAGTTTCGCTTTTATTTTTAAAGCATCAATTTTAATAACTATAAATTTTTCAAACTGTAAATTAATTGTACTAACGATAAATAATAACTGAAGAAATGTAAATTGGAAATTGTAGCGACTCAGACATTTATTAAAAAAAATTACATCATTATTCTTCGAACTTCAAACAAATTTAGCAAACGATAAAGTCTAATTATTAATTTTGAGAAAAAAGAACAAACGGTGAAAATAGCTAATTTTGACGTTTAAAAGTTTTAATTACAACTATCTAAAGGCCCTGTTTGGCGAATTTCTTTCTGTGGTGTATAAATAGTTTGTTTCCTGTTGAGCACAAATGTTGTGTGGAAGCGGTTTAAGTGACAGATTCTGTAACAAACCTACTTGGTTTAAAAAAATATGTTGCTTATAATCTGAATCCTATAACATCCATAAATCTTTTCGGGCTGGGCGCCCAGCCGGTAAGGCACTTGCTTTGCATGCGTAAGGTCCCAGGTTAGGGTTCGGGCATTGCCAAGGTAACTGCCGACCTATAAAAAACGGTCTTTACTGCTAAAAAGTCCGACGAATTCCCCGCGTAGAATTCAGGTGTCGGCCTGTCGCTTGACTTATGTCGCCCGTCGAATAGCCCTAGTGTAGCTCTATTTCAACCAGGGCTTAATCTTCCATAGGGCCCGTTAGGACCAGGCCTAGAGCAATAAAAATATCAACCTTCAGAGCAATAAAAATATCAATTTTACCAGTGTACAAAATATTTAGGATATGCAAATGAACATTTCTTATAACATTTAAAATGAAATTTCCCAGAATAAACAAATTATTGATATTGATAAATGTGTTTGAAAAAGTGCTGTCAATGACTTATTTTACCCCATGGGGTGGGGTAAAATAGGTCAATAGTGGGGTCAAATAAGCCATGCTTTAAAAACAGCTTTTTCAAAAAAAAAAATTGAAATTTCTTTTTAACATTGTTTAGAAAGCAATCAGGTAAGATGATATAAATCTTCACAAGAACTAATACTGTCACCTGAGGATCAATCCTGGTTCGGGATGGACTTTTATAATTTGAGGAGCATCTCCATCCGAAACATCATCTCTTTAAGAGAAAATGAAATAGGAACTTTCTTTTTCTCTTGAAAATATTGCTGTGTATAAGTCTTCTTCAATTTGAGAAAGAATACCAAGAAATAACTTCTTGGTTTTATCCCCAAAAACTCGACCTGGACCCACTTTCTTATTTGCAGTGAATTGAAAGTTTCGTTTCATCACGCCCCGACCTTTTTGCTCTCGTCTGCGCTGTTTCACCTGTACGCTTCGCTTCTCCCCCATCTCCACCCCCCACACGTTCTGTAGGAAGTGTCAGTAACAGCTGTTTTAAGTTAAATTTGCATTCGAAGAGGGTTTTTTTTATATATTGGTGTATTATTGGATTAGTTTTGGTTTAAGGAAGGATTTTAAATGTGTTGTGTTTAAAATGTATAATGATGGTTTTAAGAATATATTAGTTATAGACTGACCGGATTTGTTTCAGTGATTAACTTTCCAACTATGAAATCATCATTAAATTTTCATAAATCAAAATTATTTACTTTGATTTTGTTTTTAAAAAAATATGAAAAATTAAAGGGAGACTATACACAATTTTTATAGCTAGATATAGTTGAATAACAGATTAAACTGTACTGCCAAATGCAGTATGTCTGGTTATAAAATTTCGTTGGAAATAATATAGTTTGTTAGTACGTAATATAGTTTGTTAGTTGTTGTTAGTAATAATTTTAAATTAAGTGACTTATAATATAGCTTTTCAGAGATTTGTTTGCTTGAAAATATAATGAGATGGCGCAATACGAAATAAATTGCACCAATTTTAACTTCCACACTACGTTTATAACCTAAAAAGTAGGTATTATAATCATTCAGTCCGTCTGTCTTTCTGTCCGTCCGTCTGTCACCCACTTTCACAAAACGAACAGCTAGTTTCACAAACAAGTGGAAGACGTCATTTTGAAGCAAAAATTCAGGCTAGGCTACATTCCAAATTTCATTAAAAAATTTAAATTAGAAGTTTGTTTAAATTTAAATAACGAAAAATTTAATCTACATTGAAATAACATGAAATTCCATTTTTATTCGATATTTTCACTGTTGCCATTTCGTTAAACGTACGAGAAACTTTATTTGAAATAAAAATAAAACTTTTGAAAGAATATTTATGTGATATAATTCAGTTTGGATTGTTGTAATATCACAATAGAGTTCTTCTGATGGTTCATTGCATGAAGAAAGATGAATAGAGAATTCTAAGTTTACATAAAAAAATGTGCAAAGTTTCGCTTTTATTTTTAAAGCATCAATTTTAATAACTATAAATTTTTCAAACTGTAAATTAATTGTACTAACGATAAATAATAACTGAAGAAATGTAAATTGGAAATTGTAGCGACTCAGACATTTATTAAAAAAAATTACATCATTATTCTTCGAACTTCAAACAAATTTAGCAAACGATAAAGTCTAATTATTAATTTTGAGAAAAAAGAACAAACGGTGAAAATAGCTAATTTTGACGTTTAAAAGTTTTAATTACAACTATCTAAAGGCCCTGTTTGGCGAATTTCTTTCTGTGGTGTATAAATAGTTTGTTTCCTGTTGAGCACAAATGTTGTGTGGAAGCGGTTTAAGTGACAGATTCTGTAACAAACCTACTTGGTTTAAAAAAATATGTTGCTTATAATCTGAATCCTATAACATCCATAAATCTTTTCGGGCTGGGCGCCCAGCCGGTAAGGCACTTGCTTTGCATGCGTAAGGTCCCAGGTTAGGGTTCGGGCATTGCCAAGGTAACTGCCGACCTATAAAAAACGGTCTTTACTGCTAAAAAGTCCGACGAATTCCCCGCGTAGAATTCAGGTGTCGGCCTGTCGCTTGACTTATGTCGCCCGTCGAATAGCCCTAGTGTAGCTCTATTTCAACCAGGGCTTAATCTTCCATAGGGCCCGTTAGGACCAGGCCTAGAGCAATAAAAACATCAACCTTCAGAGCAATAAAAATATCAATTTTACCAGTGTACAAAATATTTAGGATATGCAAATGAACATTTCTTATAACATTTAAAATGAAATTTCCCAGAATAAACAAATTATTGATATTGATAAATGTGTTTGAAAAAGTGCTGTCAATGACTTATTTTACCCCATGGGGTGGGGTAAAATAGGTCAATAGTGGGGTCAAATAAGTCATGCTTTAAAAACAGCTTTTTCAAAAAAAAAATTAAAATTTCTTTTTAACATTGTTTAGAAAGCAATCAGGTAAGATGATATAAATCTTCACAAGAACTAATACTGTCACCTGAGGATCAATCCTGGTTCGGGATGGACTTTTATAATTTGAGGAGCATCTCCATCCGAAACATCATCTCTTTAAGAGAAAATGAAATAGGAACTTTCTTTTTCTCTTGAAAATATTGCTGTGTATAAGTCTTCTTCAATTTGAGAAAGAATACCAAGAAATAACTTCTTGGTTTTATCCCCAAAAACTCGACCTGGACCCACTTTCTTATTTGCAGTGAATTGAAATTGTCAAAACTATCTTAGCTCAATGTAGCTTTTTCACATGTAATGGTTTCATTTCTTCTCTGTTACCCTAAAGACATTTTTGGCAGATTTCTTTCTATTCTTTCATTTTTGATATGTAATCTATTTAAAGAAGTTGAAGTAGTTAACATTTCTCCCATTTCTTGCTGCTTTTTCTCTTTTTTTGCATTCTACATGGCTTCCTTGCAAGCAATTGCTAGCTTGGAGAAGTGTCTCTACTCTACGATTCCAGATTTGATGTGCTTTAAACGAGAACCTATATTGAACCTATTTGATTCATCTTGAAAGATAGCTCAAACAGTCTGACGTGTTGTGATTACCGACGTAGATGACGCTGCTGCAACAGCTTGACTTTTACAATTGATGATGTTATTGCCATTGATTCAACTGTTGGAATTGTTCGTAGGACATGGTTTTTAAGCATTTGTTTTCATACAATATCCTTTCGAGGAAATTTCCCACTTCTTTTGAATCCACCAACACTGTTTTTGGATTGAAATTCTCGAAAGCGGTTTTCAATAATGAAAGGAACAATGAATTTCAAATTTTCAGTCATTTATGAGTAAAAGAGTGACAAACCAATATTAAAAGCAATTTATAAGAATAGTAGTTATCAGAAAGTGATTTAAAAAGCAAAAATTTATGTTAGATGTGTGCTTAGACGTACCTATATTAAAATATGACCTATTTTCCCCACTCAGGTTTTTTTGCTCCAAAAATTTAGTTATTAATTTTTTTACTTTCAAACTTTTTGAATTTATTCTTGAACAGCATCTGATGTACACAATACGATAAAAATTTTATGTACACATACTTCAAACTTTTCTTAAAACAAAAGCTTTCTACAGCCATAATTTAAAGTTTCCCAAATGAAAACATATAATGGCAAAAAACTTTAACTGCACAGTAGACTTTACAGTTAGTTTTGCATATAAAATGATGAACAGTATCAATTTAATATAAAACTGGCATCAGAAGAAGAAAGAATTATCTGATTTGTGTTTAAGGAATCTTGTTTTAAAACTGACCTATTTTACCACGTGACTTATTTTACCCCACCTGACCCTACCGATCACTTATTTAATTGTAATCTGGTATAGCATGTGTAATAAAATTGACCAAATTAGTTTTTTTATTCTTTTGCGGGAGAAAAATTTGTTTATTTGGAATTCGTAAATGCATGTTTTTTTTAATAAATCATTTAAGGGTGGAACTATTATTTATATATAATAACTTTTAATCATGTGTCAGTGGATTTCACAGACTTCTAATCAATTTGACAAGGTAATTACTAAGTCGATTAAGCTTCGGAATTGAGTTATATTAACAAGGAACGCTGGCTTGTTATTCAAACCGAACCTAAAAGGGCAACCTTTATAACTATGTAAAAATAATGTTGTACCAAATAGTTTAGATCTATCGTACGATTTTATATAGTGATCATCTTATATTATCCACATCAAAAGATAACTAATAGTTCTTGCCGGTTTTTAAGTAATTGGGTTTATGAGATTGCTCTATTATAAAATCAAGATAGCAATCGATTTGAAAAACGATTTGATATGCTGGTTGTAAAGACGTATAAAGTGTGTAAAAATATGAAAAACAAGTGGGCTTCTTTGCAATGCTAAAATTTAACTACCGTCAAAGCGGGTATCTTTGGCCATGGAGGGTATAACTTTGGTCCACGCGTCGGAAAAAGATTTGTTCTAAAATTTCTCTGCTCAAAATCACCAGACTTTAAATTAGTTAGCATTTTTAGAAAGGTGGCAACATTGGCTTTAATTTAATATAAGATTTGTTTTCTATTTTAGTTTTGGCAACACCAAAAAAGTGTTTTATTTCTGCAAGCGTTGAAGAACATTAAAACTACTTCAGTAAACTTTCATTTAGAATTGTTCAAAAATTATTGAAAATTGAGTAAGTAAAATACTCCATGCCATTCTTTAATCTATTGGGAATAATATTCCACCATTTATTTTATTCTATGTTGAATATTTCGAAAGCTGTATTTAATTATTGGTCACCGGGAAACTCTTGACCACGAATGCGGCTAACTTTGGCCATAGCTACAATGATTTCCTTATGCTATATTACACTTTAAAAAATGAACGAAAAGCGAGATTCTTTTTAACTTAATTTTAAATAATACATTTTAATCTTATTCTTATGGATATTCTATATTATTATGTCTTTTTAAAACTGTTTTTAAACATCATATAGAACGACATTTAAAATTGCTAATGCTAGAAATGTAAACTTTTTAGAATTCCAAATTACTAATATGTTATTTTCTTTTCATTATAATATCGTTTGCGTTTTGATTATGAAAATAATTATCTTTAAAATCAATCATCAATCTATTATCTTAAAATTAATTTATCTATATATCATCACCAAATTATTATAAATTTAAAAAGTTTTTTTGAAAAATATTTATCTTCAATTTAGCAAGATTATTAATTTTTCTTGTATTTATCCTGAAATCACCTAATAAACTTTAAAAACTAATAATTCTAATGTTTAGTAGTTTTTATTATTGCAATTTAAATCTATTACACAGCCCAAAAAGCAGTAAATGGTATACGTTTGGTGAGTATTTCGTGCTTCTGGCCAAAGTTACCCTCCTGGACTCGAATCGTATCCTATTTTTTTAAACTAGTATACCATTTTTTTAAAACTTATAAAATTTAACAAAAATGCCTGCGAATTATTCCTAAAAATACAATACTTAAAATGCATAGTGATTTTAAAGTGTTTAAATCGGTTTTGTAGTTTAATTTTTCTTCTTTTGTAAAAAAAACAATGGTTTTGGACCAAAGTTACCCGCACTGACGGTACTTCCATACTTTAGTTACATTTCATGACTAACGGTGAATTTTTAATTGTTGAATATCAAATTGGTTTACTTATTTGAGATTATGTTTTCTCTCACTTACACTCGCATAATCCAATTTTAAATCTGAACTAATTAATATTCCTTCCTTAAAAATTCCTTACTATGAGACATTCCTTACTTGAGATATTCCTTACTAACAAAATTTCAGCTCCAAAGAGGTTTTACTTTATAGTATAATATTTTAATAGAAAACGTTTCAATGCACACTATCTCAGCAGAATAAGAAAATATATTTTCTCTTTACAATGATAGAGTTATTCTCAATTCACGAATTAAAAATATACATATCTACGTGTATAATAGATTTGTTATCACAAATCCAGTTTATTTTGTTTTTACAAAGCTTGTTTTGTCTTTATAATCTTCACAAACAAAACAAAAATGCTACAAATTAAAGCAGCAGAATCCAAAGTTGAACTCAGGAGAAAAACTAATTTCCATTACAATAAAAATTGAACACAATAGCAATATCTGCGTTCTTTTTGGACAGTGCATTTAGTTCGTTGACCGCATTGTTTCGTCGTAACGGATGGACGGTTCGTAAAAGGCTTATAGGGGGGGAAAAAAAAGGTCAAAATGATTTATGGTCTTGATTTCCTGAGAATGCTATACGAACATTCATTTGCCGATGCTTTGAAGTAAAACTGAATGAATCGATTAGAATTTTACATATATAGTTGAACTCTAAAAAAAACACACTTTATTTTTGTTCTTGGCAACGCCATCAGAATCTTGAATAACAAACCGAAATTTAAAATTAGCGCATTGCAAATTACCTGTGGTTATGCCAGTAAATAGTTATAGCTAGAAGTTTCACCAAACCTAATCAAAATCTATAATACATATAAAAAACGAATTTTTATCGCTTTTCTGTTGCAATCTCGAAATACTAGTCATTAAACTTTTTTGCATCAATAAGTTTATTTAAAGCTTCCACACTACGTTTTATAACGTAAAAAGTGGAAAATATTATAATCGTTCAGTCCGTCTGTCTGTCACCCACTTTCACAGAAAGAACCATAAGTCCCACAGACAATTGGGATACGTCATTTTGAAGCAAAAAAATTAGACTAGGCTACATCCCGAATTTCATTAAAAAAAAATTTAATTAGAAGTTTATTTAAAATTTAAATTACTAAAAATTTAATCTACATTCAAATAACATGCAAATTCCATTTTTATTAAATATTTTCACAGTTGCCATTTCGTCAATTGTACGAGAAACTTTATTTAAAATAAAAATAAAACTCTTAAAAAATATTTATATTTTGTGATATAATTTCATTTGGATTGTTGTAGTAATAGCACAATAGAGTTATTTTGATGGTTCATTTTATGTGTATGAAGGAAGATGCATAGATATAATTCTAACTTTGCACAAAAAATATGCAAAGTTTCGCTTTTATGTTTAAAGATTCAATGGGCTTGTTTCAACACTTTGTCAAAGAAAACAAAACAACCAATGAACTCCATTTTCGGAGAGCGGGCCTTCATAGAAATTTCCCAATTTACAAATTTTATTTTTTTAAACTGTAAACTTGGGGGCGGCAATTTAAAAAAAATACATCATTATTCTTCGAACTTCAAAAAAATAGCAAACGAAAAAGATTAATTATTAAATCTGCAAAAAAAGAATTAATAATTAGTTAATTTTGGCATTTAAAAGTTTGAATTAGAACAGTAAAGGCCTTGCTTGGCGAATTTCTTTATATGAGGTTTTTGTTAGTGTGGTTTCCTGTTGAGGCCCAAATGTTGTGGGTAACCCGTTTTAAGTGACAGATTCTGTAACAAACCAACTTGTTTTCTCATTAGAAAGTATTTACTGAATTAACTAGTATTTCTTAGTTGGTTATTTTCACATTAGTGCGTATTACGGGGATTGTACTTGTATTTCTCTGTTGCAATACTGTTTGACTAAATTTTTACAAAAAGATGTTTTAAACTTTAGCGAGTAGTATACTTAATGACAAGTTGCATAAAACCGCAAAATTTTCAGAATATGTATGTTTTTCTGGTAAAATTAGAAGCGCAGTTCCGAATAAAAGGGGTAAATTTTCCCCAAATATGTTTAATTTCAACAAAAAATGCATTTGAAATTTGCCGAAAATGTCGTCCTGAAAACAGCACTGACGTCAACTGTTATGATTTTAGGCGAGGGTTTCGATCTATGTTTTAATGCCTTTTTAAAATAGTAAACCTTCCCATTGACTGTGGGATCTGTTTGGGAAAATTAATCGGGTGAAATGGGTTCATCTTTTTGAAGAAATTAACCGGAATGAACATGACATGTTTCTTTTAAAATGCATAACTTTTTTAAGAGTTTAAAAAGGAAAAAAAAAAAGCCGTTTAAACTTTCAAAAGCGATATACGTGAACGTTGATACGAAAACACGCCAAGAACAAAAAAAACCCCAACCTGACGTAAATTGTTATCTAAGAGAGGTTTAACAGGAGTACGTATCACTAACTTTAAAAATGAATTTTAAATAAATACATCTTTAAAACCAGAAATACTTGACTTTTAAAAGGTTTTTTTAATATCTTAATCGAATAAAAATGTTTTCTGGAAAACGCTGTAATTGCCCATTGATGGGTCGAAAAAAATGAGTGATTTTTTAGTGTTATACGTATTTCCTAAAGCAAGTATAAGGGCCCATAGCAGTTGACATCTTTTATAGTTTTAAATGAACAAACAATCCGTCAGTTTTAAAAAGAAATATTTTTATTGAAATGAGTAGACAATGAAATAGAATGTTTTGCAAAAAATTCATGAAAATATTGTATTGTATTTTCAACAGAGTAATTTATGTATTAACGTTTTTTGGTAGAATTCAATTATTTTTAATTTAATGATACATCCTGGGAAATAATTGGATCTTATTCTTACCCCTTTTTTAATTTTGGGCCTTCTCTTTCAGTAATGAGCAAATTTATTCTGGTATCTTTTTCACTTTTAATACAGTTACAAGCCTAAATTTTAAAAATACTATTGTCTATTGTCCCAAGATAAATCCTATCGCAAAATATAACTATATGCAATAGTATTAACATAAGAAACAAGTAACGATCCCAAAAAACAATAAAGCTATTTAAATTTCTATAATCCAAATAGAATGAAAGTTAAGAAAATCTGCCCAACTAAAACCACCATATCTCCTTACATAATTCTTCCTTCGTTTATTTTATGACAAGTCTATTCATAAACCAAGCCCTTAGGGACACATATAGGAGGAATAAAACATTCAACTTAATAGGTTTCACTTTCCCTTCCACCATTCTGTTGCCACGCACAAAAAAATATAGGGGGGGGGGCGGAGAAGAATTCCCCCCCTCACGGTTATGATTATACGGCGGGACCGCAAGGTTACTAAACCAAAACAGGATGTTGCCCCCCCCCCCCCCCAATAAATTTTTTGGTGTATGTTGTTATAGGTGGTGGTGGGGGGAGAGGGGGGGGGGTAAAGTTTCCCCCATCGGGAGGCCCTGGTCTTTTGACACGTGTACCGATGTGAACGGCGCTCTTTTTTCACAGGGGAGGCACTCATTGGGCAATGGAACAGGGCTAATGGTCCAATTGCGGGTTTTTAAATTCTTATTTGCGATCAACGTGGAAAAGGGGTCCTGATGGCATGAGTTGGATGAGTGGGAATGTTTGTAAGGGGGCTGTGTGAGGGGCTTTGAGATTTGGTTTTTTTTTGGGTTTTTTTGAAGAAAAGTAAAAGGTTTTTAAAAAAGGGAAATTTTTTTTAAACATTTAACCTGAGTATTTATATGGGTACGGGGGGCAAAAAATTCAGCAAAAAAATTTCCCAAGCGGGAAAAAACTCCCTTTTTTTGGTGGAAAATAAAGCTTTTATGCAAAAAAATTTTTTCACCCAAAAAACCTTCAGTACTTTTTAACAGGTTTTAAAAGGGAAAAATTCGCCCAAAATTTTAACAAAAAACCTGCCTTCTTTGGGACGAATGATAAATTTTTAAAATCCCGGGAAATTTTTTCAGCTTTAAAATTTGGGAAGTACTTTTAAAGGGGTTTTTGTGATAAAAAATCAGAAACAAAATTTCAGCAAAAAAAGTATGTTTTAAGGGAGATAATTTTTTTGGGGGCGGGGAAAAATTGTTTTTTTAAAGGTATTGTACGGGGAAAAATTTCCAATTTATTTTCACTGGAGAACTCCCATGTTTTAAATTTTTTTTTAAGATGATTTTTTTACCCTTTAAAGAAAACGGGCCTTTTTTTCTGAAGGTTTCATCCTAAAAGAAAAAAGAATTGCCGGGTTTTCATTTTCTCCCTAAAAACAGCCATTTCTTTTTAAAATTTTTGCTGAAAATACCTTTATTTAACCTTATATTTTTTATCCCTTTCTTTAGATTTTTTTTTTTTTTAAACCCCATTTTTTAAAGTCCCCCTTTAAAAATACGTTTTTTTTAAAAAATCACTTTTCAATAGATTAATGTGAAATTTTATGCAAAAAATTATTAAACTTTCTGAGAAAAAAAGGAAATATTTCAACAAATATTTTGTCTAAAAAACTTCTGCAGAGAATTAAACAACATGTGAAAAATTTCCCCTTTATGCATAGATTTACACAAAAGCCTCGGGGCCAAATCTTTTTTCTGCAATTTTTTAAAAAAAATTATAAAAAATTTTCTAAAAAAATAAGGCCCAATTTTTCAAGAAAAAGTATTTTGTCAAAAAAACTTTCGGGCAAAAAATTAAATAAAAACATGGGGCAAATTCTTTTACATTTTTTACACTAAAGCCTGGGGGGCCAAAAAATCTTTTTCTGCAACAATGTCGACAAGTGGTTCTGCTCAAGGGAAATTACAAACCAATAACTTCCATGGTGCTGCATTATCATACCATTTAAAATTTTTTTTGACAACTCAAAAAAAAGGGGTTTTTGAAAAAAATTTTCAAATGGTTACCATTTGGGGTTTTTTATTTGAATTTTTTTTAAAAAATAATGTGTCTTTAAACCCCAAAAATACTGAAATTTTTTTTTTTATGAATCTTTATCTTAAAATTCCTCTTTATTTTGAAATTTTTTTGATATTTCACCTTGTTTTAATTGTATCCAGCAAAAAATTGTTGGAATTTTTTCGGGGGAAAAAAATTAATTTTTAAGAAAACCTTTTGGGCAGTTTTTATAAAATTTTTCATAAAAATTTGTTTTAAAATGTTAAAATTCGCGATCTAGATTTTTTTAAAACTGAATTCTAAAAATTCAAAACCCGATATAAGCTAAAATGGGGGTTTCCCAAATTTTTTTTTTCCCCCAAATTTTTTGGACGTTTTTGATTTGATTTTGAAAAAAAAGAAAAAATAATGCCCCCTATTAAAGAGACAGAAAAAATTTAAAAAAAAAAAAAAGGCAGTTTTAAAAAAATTTTTTGCTTAATTTTTAGTTTGCTAATAGCTTTGCCCCCCTTTTTTTATAAAAAATTTTTAAAAAAAAAAATTAAAACTCAAAGTTTCTTAAGATAATTTTTTTTTAACGCAAAAAATTTTCATCCAATTTTTTTATTACCACCCTTAGAACAATTAATTAAAAAAATTTAAATTTTTTTTAAAAAAAAAACATAGAAAAAAATTTTCGCAAAATCTTTAAAACAATTTTTTTTCTTAAACGAAAAAATGAATTTTGTAATTTTTTTAGTTCAATTATAAGATATACCATTCCCCCTTTTAAAACGCCCCCCCAAAATTTGGGAACTCCAATAGCCCCCGTTGGTACGCGCTGGGAAAACTACACAAATACCCCAATCAAATCCCGTGCTCCCCTTTCCCTTCCCCTTTTGGATAAATACAACTCAACTTTTAAATCTTCACTTTTCCTGCAGTTTTTTTTAAAAAAATTTTTTCCCAAAAAAAATATTAAGGTTTTTTTTTTTAAGGGAAAAAGGGGGCTTTTGGGGGGGGAAGGGGGAAAAAAAAAGGGGAATTGGTACCAAAACTTTTACTTATCCTGCAGTTTTTAAAAGTTTTTTAATGAAGGGGAAAAAAAAATTTTTTTTGGGGAAGGAAAAAGGGGGGATTTGGAACAAAACCTTTTTTTATTCCTGCAGGTTTTCGAATGAAGGGAAAATAAAGGTTTTTTGATAAGGTTTTTTGTTCCAAATACCTGCAGTTTTTCCTGCATGCTTTCCTTCAATTTTGTTTTTCAGGTTTTTTGCTGCTTTTCTGCTGGATAGTCAATGGGTCACTAGAGAGGTATCGCCAGGGGATGATACCGCCGGAGTGTTAAATTAGTTGGAGCTGTCATAATGGATCAATGCGACTAATGGGTTTCTAAAGTAGCTCTTAAAAATTTTTAAAAAATGTCGAATTTATATTTTACAAGAACTAGGGAAGGGCTACACATTGCTCGCAAACACTTAACGAACCTCAAACACCAAGCTGCGCTTCGGCGTAGCTTCACTGTGTACTTATTAATATAAGACTTCGCTGTTCTTAGGATACCGCTGCTCTCTCCATCCCGTAAACATTGGATCTTTGGCTTCCTCCCGAAATATTTGAAAAAAGCTTTGCTTTCTGGGTCCTTTAGGAGCTTTGAGCGCAGGATATCCTCTGTGCGTTGCGTCCATCTCATTCCCCCTTACTAACAGTAAATTGCTAACGATATTATATTTTAAACGCTTGGCTCCTAAGATATCACGGAACACACTCATGACATCAGGTCGTATAGAAAGTAAACTTCAGCTTAACTCATACATCAGGAATTAGTATTTATATCAAACAATTTGATGGCCCACAAACCACGAAAAAGTAGTGTCAAACAGAAATTCTAATTCCGCCAAATCAATTTAATTCAGGTCTCTTACTTTTTCTGTGAAAGATGCCGTAACAAATTCGAATTTTTTGGAAAAATAAACCAGTCCTGACTATATACGAAAGTAAATGGAGTGAAATTAGACGAAATGAAAGAAATTTTCCATAAATAACTTAAACGACAGGCGGAGCACCTGTCGCAAATGATTCTCAATATGATAATAATTTTCTCGTTTTAGAAAACATCAGGTTTTATAAATAATACTCTGAATACATTGTTCTCAAATTTGAGAACAATATTATCCATTAGATAACAAATTGCTAAAAATGTTGGTTAATAAAATGAAATACTTGATAAAGCGGTTCACTTATAGTAACTTCTATGCATATATCCTATGTACCTCCAATTTTATATTAGACTAATAGAAATTGCTTTTTTCGCAAATTCTTCCTCTTCAATTACGCTTTTTCCGTCCCTCTCCATCATTTTTTGAACACAACCTTCATAAAACTAGTCAAAATATAATAACACAGTATATCTCTTTATTACCACGCCAATCTTTCTGTCTTCGTCCCAAAAAATCATGTTAGAATCAGGCGGATTTAGATTTTATGGCGCCCCTAGGCCCATGGTTTTATGGTCGCCCCCTCTCTCACCATTCGTAAAGAAAGGGAGCAAATTTGACTTCAGAAAGGTCTTGTGAGATAATTTGTATTTTATTCTATTCATCGTGAAGTAAAATTAATTAAATAAAATAATGAAGAATCAACTGTTTCTAAAATTTGGTATATAACTATAAAAAAAATAGGACAACGAGTTATTAAATTAGTTTTAAACCATTATACTCTTTATAACCTTACAGATATATACATATACACTACATTTTACTCCAGTTAACTGATATTAATCTACAAGACTTAAATTTTCTCCAAATAAATTTATACGAATTGTTTTGAAAAAACAGATATTTATACGAAATTTGGATATAAAGCTATAACATTGGATAGTAGTCTATAAAAATTTTCTGGAAATTTTCTGACAACAAAAAAATTGCATGCGGAATAATTTAGCGCCCCGCTCATGGTTGCCGCCCCTAGCCCGGCTATATGGCTTATTGGTAAATCCAGCCCTGGTGATAATACATACAGCAGCTCGATATTTTTTTCTGCTTACAGAACAATTTTACAGGTTTCTAAACATTTTATGATCTTTATGTAGAATTGTAATGCCCATACTAGAAATTAGAATAAGTGAATGTTATACGATAGAACAGAATTGAAAACTCAAACAAGAATAGATAAATAAACAAGTAAGGTTTGTAACAGAATCTGTCACTTAACCGCTTTCCACACAACAGTTTTGTAATCTAACAGGTAAAAAGGCGCCACACGCATTAATATTCTATATTAACATTTACATGCCTAAATTTTGCTAGTTTTCATTTATTTTATTTCGAAATTCAATATTATTACTTATCGTTTGGGCAAAAATTAATTTTTATTTCAAAGAACATAAAGAATGAATATTCCTAGCGCTTTTAATGAATTAAAACATTTCATAGCACGTAAAAGAATTTCGTAGTGAAATATATTTGACGTCATTTCAAACTGATCGATGTCGCAAAATAAATTTTTTTAATTATTGTCTAAAAGAATTAAATTTCTCGAGCGATTGTTGCGAATGCAAGGATGATTTATTCTAATAAAAAATGCTTCTTATGCTTTTTAAATAAGCATTAATTTTGCAGTTTTTTAATATTGAAGTACTTCGAATTCGAATTATTTTTCTGAAATTTTCAATGGGTATTCTAATTTCGATGCGCTGATTTTTGAACGTAATCACACTTGTCCCGTTAACATTTGGTACTTGGGCTATGAAATTGGGTGACGGACGGACAAAACGGACTGAATGGATTATGAATACCTTCACTTTTACGTTATAAACGTGTGTGCATGGAACTAAATAGAAATAATAATAAGAGATAGAAATGGCATTTTTCACGTCATGAGTGGCAATAGTTTCCAGCGGTATTGTACGAATTTTTTGTCCTTTTGGAATTTACAGTTATTTGGGAGATATAATTTGATCGAATTTCAATGTTAATAAAAATATATTGGGATTGCTAAATAATTTTAACAGCGTTGTTTTTCATAGCAATTCTTTTCATTTTGTTATCTCTTATTGTTCGTTTAGTCGCCTTTGTTCTCGTTATTGTTTCTTTTTACATTGTATACTTTATTGTACCGTAATCTGTTAAATATTTTATCTTAATTCTAAAAAGATCTTCGCATAAAATATCTGCTAATACAAAAATGTCCTAAATACTAAATATCCGCGGCTTTACCATACATTGAGAAGAAAACTGAAATACCAATGAAAATCGGGGAAGAACAAGAATTAATACAGTATACGTAGGCTTCATCTGAAAGAAACTAATTTGGGGGTAATTTAAAACGTTGTTCCGGCTGTCTATTTCAGTCCATTTTCTTCCTTATTGCCACACATATCCGTCTATATACGGTGAGACAGGTTTACGGAGCCCCAAAGAAACCAATTGTATACGCTAAGAGCCCTCCATCCCTGTGTGGTAGTCCCTGTAGCTGGTATAGGTAGGCTGCCGTGGGCAGGAAACTGCAAGTAATCGCCAAAAATGTGTTTCGGAGATATTTAATGAAACGCAATTTTTTGAATTTCCCACAACTCCAATAAAACATGAAATTCGAAGTTAGGTGATTCTGAACCTTGAATTAGAAATGTTAATGAGTAGGGTTTTTTATTTTGATTTTTGCAACACAGTATAAAAAAAAGCATATACTGCAGTCTGCTTGCCGCCTGCCGTGCACGACTTTCGGCAGGTAAACTGCAGTAACCGCCAAAAATGTTTCGGTGATTTTGATCAAACGCTTTATTATTTTTTTTTCAGAAACACTAGTACATCATTAAAATTTGAACCAAAAACAATCTATCGTTATACTCCTTGTGCATGCGCCAAATTTCTTCGAAAATCTTCTTATGACGATCCTACAGGTGCTATGAGAAGTGTACGCAAATTATTGTACCAGTATGTATTTTTCGTTTTCCAGTCACTACCTTTCAAGCCAAAAAAAAAAAAAAACATCTTACTCAGCTACCTCTTCCGCATGCCATTTTATCGAAAACATTATTATGACATCCGACAAGTACTGGTATTTCGTGTACCAAATTTCAAGCCTTATCTTTTTCCCCGTGTTTTAGCAATATTTTTAAAACATTCGCCCAGGTGAATTGATATATCCATATTCTTTTTTGCCACCCCAAACCCTTCCAGAAATTTGCATTTTCCCTGCCGAATCTTGATTTTTTTCCTCTTACTGCAATTTGCCATTGCCGAAAAATGGTAAATTTTTGCAACGAAAATACTAAAAACTTTTGGGCCAAAATAAAAATATAAGTTTAAATAGATGTACCGACAAGTGAAAAAAACTGAAAATGAAAATTTTGAAGTTACGGGCATTTACCTGCCACGGCAGGGTAGGTTGGTACCAGGTACATGTACGGTAATCCGGGGATTTTATATACAACTTTTTAAAAGGAAATTTAAAAGAATTTTTTTTGGGGTTTACTCAGAGAACTTTTTTTTACAGTTTTTTATTATCAATTTTAATTCTTATGATACAGTACTATAGCTGTACACTTCTTGCACATAGTTTAACTTTGTTTGGTACAAATTTATGAAACCGGGCCTACCAAAATGAGCTACACAGTAAAAACGTAAAAAGTATCTTCTCCTTCCTTCGGGGATTATCAAATTTTTTCCCATTTTTAAACCCACATCCAACGCCGGGGTATTTCAGCTACACAATAAACCACAATTGTTTGTTTCAGGGGAATATGTTTCATTTTACATTTTCCGCCATTTCATTGGGTTTTTCGGTCCACTCTCAATTCCCTGGATGGTAAAAACCGCGCATATTTAGCTTAGGATGTTTTTCTATTTAGCGGATATTTTATATTTCCTTATTTTTTAGTGTTTATATCAAACTATTCTACAGATTACAGTAAAATAAATTACACAGGTAAAAGAACAATTTCAGAAAAAAGACGATGAAACGTTTCAATAAGAGAAAATAAATAAAAAAAAATCTCTATGAAAACACACACTTGCCCCGAATTATTTAGCACTTTAAATACTTTTTAATATTAAATTTGAAACAATTAAAATCAATTACTCTAAACAAATTTTAAATCAGAAGGACCAAGAACGAAAAAAATTATTGCTGAAACCGTTGTCAGTCATGAAGTGAAACATGCCCTTCATTTATGCCAGTTTACTTTTCACTAAAATTCATTGCAATTACAAATCAAGGTTAGTGGGTAGGTACATATTTCCGGTTTGTGTGCTTTGATCCATAGATATCATAATTAAAGTATTAGATTGGCAGATCACGTGACCCCAATTGCGACGCGAAAGGGACGCGCATGGGGACCAACTAAGCGGGCAATGGGGCCAGTGTTGCCACCCACTTTGAGAAAAATGCTACAAACAAAACATCGAAAAAATAAACCCTTTAATTCTAAAATTACAAAAAATATCGTAAAAATACTGCATTTTTGGAATCTTTTTTAGTGACTTGAAATGCCCTTTTTTAGTATTTTTTTTTTGTAATTTTAGAATTAAAAAATGTATTTTTTCGTAGTATTTCTCTCCTTAAATGCGCATGGAGGCTTTTAAGAGGCAAAATGACCAGTGTTGCTGGGCCCCTTTAAGGAGAAAATACTACGAAAAAATAACATTTAATTCTAAAATTTAAAAAAAAAAAACTAGAAAAAAAAAAAAAAAATTTTTACTAACTAAAACGAAAATGCACTTCCCCAATAGGAGTGGATTTCACTTTTTTGCGGGGTGGGTAAAAGAATAAATAAAACAATCACGTCCACACTCTTAAACGAGTGGTTTTAACTCAGTCTGAGTTAATTTCCACTCCTTTCGGTGCCGAAATGCAAATTTCCCCTATAGGTAGTGGATTTCACTCTTTTGTTTTAAGAGTGTATTTTTACGATATTTTTTGTAATTTTAAGAATTAAATGTATTTTTTCGTAGTATTTTTCTCCTTAAGTGGGAGCAACCTGGGCCGTTTTTTGGGCCCCCTTAAAAGGCTTCCGTGCGCGTCCCGTCGTTGCATTGGAGATCACGTGATCTGCCTATTCTAATACTTTAACTATGATTTCTATGGATCTGCGAATTAAACTTTTAAAATGATATCTATGGCTTTATCAGAGACCCCTCATACAGGGTGGCGCAAATAAAAGTGGCCCCAGCTTAAAGATAGGAGCATTTTAGATGCCTTGGTGAAAAAAATATTGAAAACCTCTGAAAGCTTTCAAGTCAAGCTGTTTCAAACAGATTATTCAAACGTGTTACGGCCCTTCACTTGGCAAAGCTGTTTTTACATTTATTGGTTGGATTGGATTGCAAACACAATAGAGCTACCTGGACTATTGGCGGTTCAGATCTTAGTGTGTATTATTGAAAGACGGCTCCATATGCAAATTTTGTGTCTTTCGATCAATTTAGAATGTCAGTAAAAAAAAACAAAACGGGCCCCATTCTCTAGGATTATATAACAACCGAAATAATCACTAAGGATTTTTTTTGCACAGCTGTACAAACCTTCAGTTATATTGTATTCCAGGAGCTTGGGCAACCATAGCATAGATGACATCAATTTAAATTCGCCAAGAGTTTGTTTGGGCTTACACTCTTAAAACAAAATAGTGGAAAATCCCCCTCCTTAGGGGGAAATGCCATTATTCCCCCACCGGAAAGGATTGAAATTTTCCAGACTGAGTTTTAAAAACCCCTCGTTTTAAGAGTGTAGGACGTTAAAGGGTTGTTTCTTTTATTTCTTTTACCCACCCGCAAAAAAAAGTGAAATCCACCCTATAGGGGAAATGCATTTTTGGCAACGGAAGGATGGAAAATTAACTCAGACTGAGTTAAAACCGCTCGTTTGCTTTTAAAGTGTACTATTGAGCAATCTATAGCTTCATTTAGCAAACCTGTTTTTGCATTGGTTTATCACTTGGCAACAATTTTTATAATATTCTTATCTCCATGACGGGGGCCCTTTTATTTGCGCCACCCTGTACTTCGTCAAGTGGGACAGGCACAGACAGATTTTTACTGACACAAAGAAATGTACACCCAGGGAGATGGCGGGAATCGAACCCACATCCGGTACAGTGCGCAGACTTTTAGCGTAATCGGCTACGATCAAACTTACTAGGCCACCCGGGCCCCAATTACCAATCAATCCTGCAAATACGGTTTATCGGTCGAGCAAAGAAGAGGTCACAACCAAGGCGGAAAACCCATTCTTATGCCGATAAAAAAAGGAAAATAAACTAATCTAAAACCAGTCTAATTGATTAGGTGTTAGCACAATTTGCATGAAGACTGCGATAATAATCAATGGATAGACCAGGAAGCAAGTGTGGAATCTTGTTTGACAAGTGTGGATTCTCTCTTATCTCTGAGTTGTCAATGGGTTGTATATTTTGTTCAACAGATACATTATTAATGCTCCTGTTGATTAATGTTATATGACAGGGAATTTGGTTGGTAATGAAGATGCATGGTAAAGTATAATTCATCGATAAATAGTTTGTTTGTAGATGCGGTCAACATGAAGTTATTGATGCATTTAAATTTAACGTTTCGTTAAAATATTAAGGTTTCGCGTCGACACTCGTCGGTTATTATTCGATTTCAGATTTCAGATGCGCGTCAGACAAAACTTTCTTAAATATAAGTACAGTATTATAGTACAAAACAAAATATAAAAACGGATTGTCTTCTTAATATTTACGACGTTATACTCAACGTATTGTCAAGATTAATCACCCATTAGTAACCAGTGTATAAAATATCTAAAAAACAAGAAGTTCTTAAAGAACTAAAATAGCCTACTTTCCTGTTACTTAAATACTTACTGAAGTTCTAATCGGGAAAAAAACTAGGTGCCTAAAGTAAATATCATCAACAGCCGTTTCTAAACTAGATTTATACACATTATAAAAAAAATCGAAACACAGCACCCAGCTATAATTTAAACTTCTAAAAGGCAAAATCAACTATTTTCCTTAATATTCGTTCGCAAATTAATTAAATATTATTTATCATCTGCTCGTGATTTATTTGTAGTTCGAAGAATAAATATTTATTAATAACAAAAGTAATGAAACTCCAAACTGCATTAAAAAAACAAGAAATGTAAATTAAAACTAAGCATAATTGCATGCAAAAGTATGCCTTGCCGCTTTCTTGGTAGATAATTAATGAATAATCAAAGAATCAAATTGTTCTACATTTTATGACGTCATTCCAAACTGATTCATGAAAATATTATTTTGCTTCAAATATGTTTAAATAAAGTTTCTCATGCCATTGTTGATTTGGCAACAGTGATTTAAATGACTCAAAATTGAATTTCAATGCTAATTCAATGGGAAATTCGCCGAAAGATAGTAGATTTATGTCCGTCCGGACGTACAGACAGACGGACAAAAAGTATGAAAGTTGGGTATCTGAGGTCATAGCTTTCTAACAAAAAAAGAAATTTTAAGATCCGATGATTAGAACCGATTTTGGAAGGGGGGGTACAGACAGACAGACAAACGGGCAGACAGACGGACAGACATACGAACAGACAGACATACGAACAGACAGACAGATGGACAGACAGACAGATGGACATCAACCGCATTTCAATACCTACAGTGATTTAAATGACTCAAAATTGAATTTCAATGCTAATTCAATGGGAAATTCGCCGAAAGATAGTAGATTTATGTCCGTCCGGACGTACAGACAGACGGACAAAAAGTATGAAAGTTGGGTATCTGAGGTCATAGCTTTCTAACAAAAAAAAGAAATTTTAAGATCCGATGATTAGAACCGATTTTGGAAGAGGGGTACAGACAGACAGACAAACGGACAGACAGACGGACAGACATACGAACAACAGACATACGAACAGACAGACATACGAACAGACAGACAGATGGACATCAACCGCATTTCAATACCTACAGTGATTTAAATGACTCAAAATTGAATTTCAATGCTAATTCAATGGAAATTCGCCGACAGATAGTAATTTATGCCCCCCCCGGGGACGTCCCAGACAGACGGAAAAAAAGTATGAAATTTGGGGTATCTGAGGTCATGTTTTCTAACAAAAAAAAAATTTTTAAGATCCGATGATTAAAACCGTTTTTTGGAAGGGGGGTACAGACAGACAGACAGGGGGAAACAGACAGGGGGACGACAACGGACAAAACAGGCGGACAGACAGACATACAAAACAGACAGACAGGTGGACAGACAGACATTTGGGACAGCAACCGCATTTCAATCCCCAAACAGTGTTTTAAAAAAAAACTCAAATTGAATTTCAATGCTAATTAAAGGGGGAAAAATTCCCGCCGACAGATAGTTTTTTTTATGTCCGTCCGGCGTACAGACAGCGGAAAAAAAGTATGAAATTGGGTATCTGAGGTTATGCTTTCTAAAAAAAAAAGAATTTTTAAGATCCGATGATTAGAACCGTTTTTGGAAAGGGGGGGTAGGGACGGACAGACGGACAGACGGCAGAAAAGCCCGGAACGGACAGACGGACATCGACCGCACCCCCAATCCCTTTTTTTTTTTCATTTTTTTAATTTTTTCAAATTAAAAAAAGAAAAGTAGGCAAAAAAATTGGGTTTGGACGTATTTTTAAAATGCGGGGCGGGGGGGCGGGCCTATTACTATGTACACTTTTAAAAAAAAAGGGAGCGGTTTTAACTCAGTCGGGGGTTTTAATTTCCACCCCTTTTCCCGGGTGCCAAAAATGCACTTCCCCCTATAGGAGTAAATTTTTCCTCTTTTTTGGGAGGGGGTAAAAGAAAAAAAGAAAGCAATCTGCGTCCTACACTCTTAAAACGAGGGGGTTTTTTAACTCGTCTGTTTAAATTTTTCACTCCTTTCCGGTCCCGAAAATCCCACTTCTCTTATGGGAAAAAATTTTTCATTTTCTTTTTTTTTTAAGAGTGTACTTAATTGGATAATGGTCTTCACAGACTGAGATAAATTGTTTTTCAACTGCCATTGAAAGACATCTATAATAATAAAAGAAAGAGTCTGTCTGTGTTCTGTCTTCGGGCGTAAAAGACCTACTTATACTGCCCACGGGGAAATTTAAAAAATTTTTAAAAATAGATTCCCTTTTTAAAACTAACCCTGTGCACCTGAGGGTTAGTTATTTTATATTTTTTCCCTTTTTTTGAGAAAAAATTCGAAAATTTTTTGAAAAAAATACACCCCTTTCGCTCAAATCCGATCATTTTTTTTCTTTTTCCCGATTTCCCTCGGCTGAAAAAATTAAAAAAAACTTTTTTAAAAAAAAAACCCTTTAAAAATTCCCAAAAAGTTTTTTTTTTTTCTTTTGCCCTTACTTCAGAAACTAAATTATTTTTTTTTAAAAAAAATTGACACGTTTTTAAGTGACGTAAATTTCCCCCAGTCTTCATTCCCGGATTTTTTTGTGGGTTTTTTTGATGATTTTTTTATTGATTTTTTGTTTTTTGCCCCTGTATGCATATTTAAGCAATAAATGTTTTAGGGTTTAAACTATTACTGGAAATATGATGGTTAAAAAAGGCCATCGCACTAGAGCTATTTGTGTTTAAAGTCTTTATTTTTTCGCCCAAAAACGTTGCCAAACTCGCCAAATTATTAACTAAAATTCGCCAAAAAGGCAAATTTTTTTTATGAAAAATTTATAAGCTGGTCGGTTTTTTTTGAAGGGCATTTTGTTTGGCTGTTTTAATGGGTGTGGGTAGCTTTTAAAAATTTTTTCCCAAAAATTTTTTTCCCCAAAAAGCGCCAAATAGCTAA
>JAFNEN010003115.1:0-13635 GCA_019343175.1 Oedothorax gibbosus
AAAAGAAAGGGGTTTTTGATATTAAAAAAATTCCCCCCGGGAAAGGGGGAATGAGTCATGTCTGGTTTTTTTTTTGGGGAACACTTTTTTTTTTTTTTTTTTTTTTTTTTTTGGGGGGGTTATTATTTTTTTTTAACACTTTTTTTTTTCCCCAATTTAAACCGACAGATTGGGGGGGCTTTAAAAAAGAACGGGGGCAGGGGCGTATATCCGAAAAGAATACTTTTTGGGTAAAAATTTTTCCAGTAGTTTTTCAGGGGGAACCCCCGAAAGGGGGTTTTTTTGGGGGTTAAAAAAAAACACGGGTTTTTGGGGGAAAGCCCCATCGGGGGGGTTTTTTAAATTGAACATTTTAAAAAGGGAAATAATAACATATAAAATAAAAAAATTTTAAAAAATTTTTTAAAAAAATTTTTAAGTGTTCCATATCAAATTCCCAACATATTCATTCTTTTTTTGCAAGAAATTGTGTTAATATCTTCTATCCATTTTTTTTTCTTTTTTTTTTTAAAATTAAAATATTTTTTTCCCAAACCTTGCTGCGGCTGTCAGTCAACATTTTTTTTAAAAAACAATCCCCCCTTTTTGGGGCAAAAAAATTTTTTTTAAAAATCAAAAAAAAAACGATGCCTTTAAAAAAATTTAAAAAAAAATTTTTTATTTTTTTTTTTTTAAACCCCCCTTTTTTTTTCCCTTTTTTTTTACCCAAAAAAATTTAAAAACCTTTTTTTTTACAAAGAACTAAAAAAAAAATAAATATATGCGAAAAAATAAAAAAAATTTTTAAAAAATTTTTTTTTTTAAAAAAAAAAAAAAATTTTAAAAAAAATTTTAAAAACCGTTTTTTTAAAAATTTTTTCCCTTTTAAAAATTTTTTAAAAATTTTTTTTGGGGGAAAATTTTTTTTAAAAAAATTTCCCCCAAACCACTTTTTTTTAAAAAAATTTGGTATGGTTTTTGGGGACCCTATTTTTTTAAAAAGAACAGTTTTTTCCCCCTTTATAAAAAAAAATTTTCCAAAATAAATAAAAAGGTTTTTTAAAAATTTTAAAAACTTCATTCTTTTTTTTAAAAAAAAATCTATTCACCCCTGACCTTATCCCATCCCCCCTTTTTGTTAATAAAAACATGTAAAAATGTGGGAAAAAAAAAATTTTGGGGTTTTTCTACAAATTTAAAAAAAAAACCCTTAAAAAGTTTTTTTTTTTTAAAAAAAGCTAAAAAAAAAAAACAAAAAATTTCTAAACCCATTTTATAAAAACCACTATATCTTTTTTCAATAAACCCCCCCCCTTTTTTTTTTTTTTTGCAAAAACCCCTTACATCACAGAATTCTAGCATAAAAAAAAATTTTTTTTTTCCGAGTACCCCCAAATTTTTGGGGTAAGGGGGCCCCCTTTAAAAAATCAGAAGTTAGATTTTTTTTAAAATTTTTTTTTTACATAGATTTCCCACCAATAAAAAGTAGAAAAGTTTTTTTTTTTTTTTGGATTGTTTGTTTGAAAAAGCTCATTTTTTTTCAGAGTATTAAAAATTTTTGGGGGGGGGCCCCCTTTTCCCCGTTCAATGTTTTTTTTCGTCCAACTCATAACAATTCTCCCCCTAGGTTTTTGTGATCATGGGAAAAAAAGGGGCGAAAAAAAATTTTTTTTTAAAAAATATATTTTTTTAAAAAAAAACCAAAAGTTTTCAAAGTTAAAAAAAAAGCTCTTTCAAAATTTTTTTTGTTCTTAAATTTGGGGTTTTAAAACATCAAAAATGGGGATTTTGGGGGAAACAAACTTTTTTTGGGGTTTTTTTTTGGGGGTTTTTTTTTTACACTTTTAAAAAAATTTTTACTTGGTTTCAAAAAAAACCCAAAAGGTCCCTAATAGCGGGGGGGCAAAAAAAAAAAAAATGGGGCCCCAAATTTTAAAAACCATTTTTTTTTTAAAAAAAGTGGAAAAAATTTTTTAAAAGGTTTTTTGGTTTTTTCCCAAAATTTTGAAAAGGGGTTTTAACTTAAACCGAAAAAAAGTAAAACTTTTTTACCTCACATTGTTTTTTCGTTTTTTTTGAAAAATTTTTTTTAAACCCGGGGAAAGAAAAAAAGAAAAAATTTTTTACCACATAGTCGTTCCCCGCTACAAAAGGAAAAACCCGTTTTTGGTGAAAACCCTCAAATAAAAAATTTTTTAAAGGGAGTTTTGGGCTTGTTTTCTTTTTTTTAAAAAACAGCCTTTGGGGCCCCAAAACCCCAAGAACCTTTTTTTTGTTAAAACCCCAAAATTTTTTCCCAAAAAAATTGGGTTTAAAAAAACCCAAAACAAAATTTTTAAAAAAAGTTTTAAAAAACAGTTTTAAAAAAGTTTTTAAATTTTGGGGGTTTTTTATTTTAAAAAACGGGAAAAAATTTAAATCCCCCCCTTCTGACACCCCCAAAACCCCTGGCGCCCAAAATTTTTTTCCCTAACGGCTCCCCCAAAAAAACCGGAAAAACCCTTGGCAGAAAAAAAACGGTTTTTTAAAAAAGTCTGATTTTAAATTTTTCCCCCCCTTTTTTCCCCCCCCAAAAGCACTTCCCCCCATAGGAGTGGATTTCCCCCCTTTTTTTTTAAGGGGGGGGAACAGGGGGGCCCGGGGGGTTTCCCCCCAAAGGGCCCGAGCATATGCCCCCAAAAAAAAAAAAGGGGGCCCCCAAAATTTTTTTTGGGGGGTTTTTATTCTAAAATTGAAAAAAATTGGGGGGAAAAACATGCTAAGGGGTTCCCCCAAAAGGGGGGAAAAAGAGAAAATTTTTTTTCCCCTTTTTTCGTTTTCCTTAGCCTTAGATACGTTAGAAAACCCTTTCCTTTTTTTAAGTGGGGAAAAAAACTTAAAGTTTTTTTTAAAGGGGGGTTCTTTTTATCTTTTTTTAAAAAAGGGAAAAAAAAAGTTTATTGACAAAAAAAAAACCCAATATTTTTTCAAACCAAAATTTTTTTTTTAACAGAATCTTCCCCTTAACCCCTTTTCCCCCCAACAGTTGTTTTGAAAAAGGGTTAAAAAAAAGGGGGCAAAAAAAGCATTTTTTTGCTATTTAACCTTTACTGCTAAAATTTTTTGGGGGGTTTCCCCCAATTTTATTTTGAAAATTTTCCCCAAAAAATTTTTACTTATCGTTTGCAAAAAAAAAATTTATATTTCCCCCAAAAAAAAAAAGTAGGGGGGGGTTTTTTTACAAATCTGCCCCTTTAAAAAACCGCTTCCCCAGAATATTTTTGGTCAACAGGAAACAAACTATTTTTTTTTCCCTCAAAAAAAAATTTTTGGGGAAACAGGGGGCCCTTTAAAATTTTTGGGGAATTAAAAATTTAAACGAAAAAAATTAAAAATTTTTTTTATTAATTTTCTTTTTTTGGGTTTAAATTTTAAATTTGATTTTAAATTTTTGTTTTTTTAAATTTTTTTTTTAAAATTTAAAAAATAATAATGAAATCTTTTTTTAATAAATATTTTTTTGTCGTCACAATTTACCATTTACATTTCTTTCAAAAAATTCCCCGGGCATTTATCGTTTTTTAAAAATTATTTTACAGTTCGAAAAATTTTTTAAATTATGAAAAATTTATTTTTTTTAAAAAAAAAACCCAAAAATTTTGCAATTTTTTTTTTTTCCCCCAAAATTTAAAAATTCCTCTCAAATTTTGGGGGAAAACCTTTTTCTTCATACTTAAATTTTAAACCCCAAAAAACCCCCTTTTTTGGGGGTTTTTACAAAACCCCCAAAAAGGGGTTTCAAATTTTACATAAATAAATATTATTTAAAAAAATGTTTATTTTTTTTTTAAAATTTAAAATTTTCGCTTTTTTAACAAAATTTTAAAAAAGGGGAAAAAAAATTGAAAAAAAAAGGGAAATTTCCCCCTTTTTATTTAAAAATTTTAAAAAGGGTTAAAATTTTTTTAATTTTTTTTAAATTTTAAATAAACTTCAAATTTTTAAAATTTTTTAATAAAATTTGGGAAAAATGAAAACCTAATCTGATTTTTTTTTTCTTCAAAATAAAAGGGACCCTACTTGTCTGTGGGGTTGTGGATGGAAAAATTTTTAAAAAAAGGGGGAAAAAAAAGGGGGTTTTTTGGAAATTGGTTTTTTTAAAAGTAGATAAAAAACAAAAATTTTTTTTTTTTTAAAATTTTTAAAAAAACTTTTTTTTTTAAATTTTTTTTAAAGGAATTTTTTGGGAAATTTTTTTCCTATCTAAAATTTTTTGCTTCAAATGACATATTCCACTTTGCCCCGGGGGGTTTTTTTCCCCGTGAAAGTGGTGACGGACAGACGGACGGAAAGATTAAAAAAAATTTCATTTTTTTTTTTCGTTAAAAAAAGTAGTTTGGAAGCTAAAAATGTTGGGAAGAAGATACACACAAGCTGTGGTACGCCTGCTGAACGCCACAAGAATAATTGAATAAAACCAGCAACAAACTTGTGAGCAGGGGAGCTTTTTGCAAAAAAAATTGATCGAGATGATGTATGTTCGGGATACTTTTTCTTAATATCTAATATGATATCTTTTTTTTTTTTTTATTATTATTATTATTTTTTTTATTATCAAAAAACAACAGTACAAACTAAACACCTGGGGAATTTAGAATCCCATACGAGTGAAAGAAATTCAGACATTTTTTTTAATAAAACATTATCAGGGTAGATATGACAATGAAATTTGGCAAGTCGTCGGTGCTATTAAAAATAAACATAGAGAACCCCCAAATTGATTAAATTGAATCAAATTAATTTTATCAACTGAAAACAGATAATTTTTAGTCTTTTTTTTGAAAACCGATGACATATTGGTATAATTGCAGATCAACAGGGATTATTGTATTGGTTTAGGAGCTAAATAAAAAAAACTTTTGTGAAAAATCTCCCTGTTGGCTCTGGGTACTTGAAAATAACGTTGGTCGGCTAGTATTGACTATTTCTCTTTTTATCACATAAATTGGGATTTGAAGAGATTGTAGCTATTTTTTTTAATAAAAGTGTAAGGATGATGAACTGGAAGTATGTCTATAATTTTGGTAATCTTGGGAATGTAATACTGCGATTATTGTAATTAAGTAATTAATTTTAATAAATTTATTTTGGAGATTTTTGACTATGGATATATTTTATTCGTAGTTCCCCACCCAAATAGACAATCCGTAGTAAGATTCTGGGATGAACCATGCATAGAGCAGAGCTAGCTTAAGAAATTTTTGATTAACTAATGCTTTAAATGATAAAATTTATAAGGAAAAACCGCATCTGTTAGAGTATAGAATTGATTATGAGATTTCCATTTAAGATTTTGAATCTATGGTGAGTCCAAGGTACTTAATTGTGTCTACACATTCCAATTCTTGACAACACACATGAGAGGTTATCGTTGGCAGTTTTATCTTTATGATAAATTTAGTCAATTGTTTTCTTTTTTAATTAGTTAAAATTATGTATTTTGTTTTGTTCGCATTAATATGTAAGTCATTAGAATCAAACCAAGATGTAAAGTTGATAAGGTTTTTCTTGGGATTAAACTATTAAGATCATCCTTGATTATTACCCGGAGTATAGAAGGAGTGGAATCGTCTGCAAACAATAATCTCACCAGATTAGATCTAAAGCTAATAAATCGTTAACATAAACTAGAAATAAACGTGGACCAAGTAAGGACCCTGAGGAACACCTTTGGTGAGAAAGGAAATAGGAACTAAGAGTTTATTTATTTTTAACTAATTGACTATCGGTTTCTCAAATACGAACCCCGAAATCATGGATCGGGCCCCGAATACCATAAGAGTACAATTTATCCAAAACGATGTTGTGATTCACGAATCGAAAGCTTTGAAATGTCAATAAAAACGGCAACTGTGATATGATTTTGGTCAATACTGTTATGAATAAATTTAGAGAAGTAATAAAGTTGCAAGTTCTGTATACGGCGTGGTAAAAACAATTGTTTAGATGAGAAAAAATTCTGGCTTTCAAAGTATTAAGCAACCTAATTTTTTAGGCCAATATCAATTAAAAGTGAGAAGGAGGTAAAACTGAAATTGTCTATAGTTGGACCTAAACAGTTTTTATCACCGTTTTTGGTAGATTGGAGTAACGACAGCTAGTTTATTACAAAAAAAATCTGGAAAAATACATTTTTAATTAGGTTTTGATAAGATTTGTAACATAATTAGAATGGGTATTTAAGTCAAATTTTCAAAATAGAAACATCGATTTTGTCCAGCCCACTACTCTTATTGTTACTCAGCCGACACATATTTCATAAGTTTCGTTCTCTGTAAATGTCAAAAAAGACCAAGGAATTTGGACTGACGAGTAATATAACTAAGAAGTTAAACTTATTGTTTTATAATCATTACTGAACCTTAAAAGCAAAGTGAGTTGTTTATTGACAAGTGGCTCAGTTGCATGTCAGAGTTGAAATAAACAGGTAGAACTGGCTTGATAGTTGTTTAGTAATATATTAATAAATTTCCATTTGTCATGAGATGTTGGCATTTGTTGAAAGCAATTTTAGGAAGTATTTCCTTTTTTTCTGATCTGATTTTTGTTTTAAGAAAAGAGATAGTGGATTGTAAGCACGTCTATAAATTGGTCACCAGGTATTGCGAAGCTGAATAAAAAGATTTCTTTTAGATTCAATTATTGCCGTAAAAATTCGACTGTAATCCAAGGATTTTTGCTTTTACTTTAACTTGTACTTTTTTATTTATGTTAGATGTATAATTGTTTACGATGGCAGTGAAGCTTATTATAAAAGATAAAGAATCATTTAATGAATCATTGCTTAAAGCATTAACAGAATTATTTTGAAGATAATCATCTATTTTTTCTATTTTTTTCTGAAACTAGTATAAAGGAGGGAGTTAATAGTAGTCTCTGAAGTGTTAAACGTTAACTTTGAAAATAATAGGGTAATGATCCGTAATCTTTAAGTCTAGACGGGCAGTAGAAGTAATAGTGTTTTGTTAAAGTCCGAAAGAAAATATGATCCAACCACATGTGCCAGAAGCGCTACGACTTATCTTGAGAAAAGATAATGACAGAAAAAGCCATTTTGCACAATAAATCTTAATAATCCTTTACATGTTTGTTTTGAGAGTCGAGAATATTTAGTTTAAGTCACCAATAATTAAAATATTTTTTGTTATTTAATTGAATTCAAAACATTTGCAAACTCGTTTTTTGAAATATTCAACTGTAAATGAATGAGATCCTACTAAATTGAAATAATCACAAATATCAAGATCCGAACACATGACAACAACGATCTCAGCAGATTGGCCATACTAATATCAAGTTTTTTCTATGGTTAGCTGATTTTTTGATACAAAATTACCTCCTGATCTGTTGTAAGATTCCTACAGATTACAATAGACTGAAAACCGTCCTAATTTAAAAACTTATTCAGCTTCTGTTACCATGGGTTTCCGAAAAAATTATAAATCAGTCTGGGTAAATAAGTTTTAAATAAAGTAATAACAAGTCAAAATTAGATCTTTAGACTTTGTATGTTCATGTGAAAGATGATACAATTAGAATCGATAAGTTTCAGATAATCGAAAAAGTGTTTATCACTGATTGAAATGAGTTTGGGAGGGTCTATCTCAGAATCCAAATTAGCCATTTTAAATTATTAAGATCTTTAAGATTTGTTTCTTCTATGTACCCTGCTGCTTTCGTCTTTTCTGAGATAAACCCTCCCGCTCTTACCCAACAGAACTTTAAAAGCATTTTCACGCTTGGACACCGTTACGAGTTGTAAGTAAGTTCTTAACAGCTGGTGCAGATGTTCGTTTAAATATAAGATGAGGTCGCATATCTTTGACTGACATCAGACGATAACAATCTTTTCTCTTTAGCGCTCGTAAATATTTATTCTCTGAGTATTTTCGACTTGAACTGGACAATTATAGATTTTCGGACGTCTTTTTTTTTACTCGTGGGTACCGATGGCGTTACCAGATATGTTTTCGGGATCAAAGGCTGGGTCGATTTTATCAAGAATCTCATTTACAATTTTGTCGTGTCTTCATTCTCAATTTCGGTAGGCAAGAGATTTCAATTTTTCCTTCTGAGTATTGTTGAAGCTGTATGACTTCGTCCCGTAGAGATCAAGCTCGACTTTAAGTTGTTTCTTTCCTGGTTAGAGTCTGACATCTTTGTGTTTTAGATCAGTAATTTCAGCTTTCATACTGTTGATTGTGTTTTGGTCAGATTCCTTCACTATTTCACTGTGATAATCTTAAATTCTTTGTAAAATCATCAAATTTACCTTGGATGAAACCTGTAGGAACTTTGGAGTGTTTATTTGATCCATGGCCAATTTAGCTGCAGGTGGACTGGTCGACCGATTTCACTTGCTCAATGAAGTCCTCGACCACTGCTTTCACCAAATAACGTCTTACTACCAGGAACTTTAAGCTCGTAGGCAGTCTTTTCAGTAAAACCAGCACAGTGAAGTGATATTACAACCACACACGACCCCGAGCATTGGAACTTGATCTTCCTTACGATGTCGAGATTACAGGCTATACACAGCTTGCAGACATTTTTTTCAATTCCTGGGTGTTAAATAAATTTAGCAGCTCTAGATTTGAATATCACATATTAAACAGTTAATAATTCGAGAAGAGTTTAGGTTAATTTAAAGTAAACACAAAACTCTAAAATATTTGGCAGAGCAAACAAAACACGCGGTGATTGCAACCGGACGAATACCTGTTGCCCAAAAAACCTTATGTTAATTACTTTATATTTTATTCATCGAAGAAGCAAGATGTACTAAATATAGAGTAATGTGTTTCCCATTAAATGAAATAAAACAATTATGCCTTGTATTACTCGACTCTTTTCCCTTATTACGCCCACTAAAAAAATGACAGGTTGGGCATGTTGTAGGCTGTTGGCACCGAGATCTGAAATTCACAAGTTGTTAGTAATTCCTTTCAACAGGTAGAAAAACTCGTTGTAATTATAGTTTATATTCGAGAGTCAGAATCGGCCAAGTCGATGTAGTAATCCTACACAAACTCCACTGTAGAAATTAGCGCCAATACTTCGCCGAGAGCGGGGTGGTGTTTGTGCTTACTTGAAGCAGCCGATCGATGCTTACTTGCCGAATCAGCTTTTGTATGTTTTTTGCAAATCAGCATCTCCATCTTCTTCTCTCTATAATGAGCACTGCACGGGCTTCCAGAGGAACTCATTTCATCAGCATTATTTGCATGCCAAACTAAAACAGGGGTCAATCATTAGACTATTTCCTTACAGCCTTTGTTTTTACTAAATTATTGATAGAAAGAGCGTAGCGGGAAATTCTTCTCCGATTGTTGCAGATTTTATGTTTGGCCTTTATTTATGGCGAATGCAAAGAATCGAATCCCAGGCGGTATTTTCAAAGATGGTTGGAATAGGGAGATTAGATGAAAGCATATTGGCACAGTAAGAAATCGATAAGCAGTGGACTCATATGGTGTGTTTCATATGTGTTATAATATCAAAGAACTGTGATTATGTTTTTAACGTAGTTGTTTTAAATAACTTTTTAGTTCAGATGTGTTGTAGCCTTTTACTCTAAGAAAAACATTGCGTTGCGAAAATGTTAAGCATTTAGCCACAGAATGAACACATAACCTTCCCTTAAATGGTTTATGAAAAATAGCTGAAGATCACGGGATCGTATTTGTTAGAAGATAAAAGGCTAGAGGGGATGTAATACATGGTTCCAACCGCCGTGAAAATTTCTCCGTAGATAAAATATCCTTAGATATGGTAGTGACGTAAATGCCACTGTAAAAAACTTGTGTTCACCCTTGCGTCCCAAATTTTATTTTTTTATTCTAAAACCTACAAATTTAGTGAAATAGACTCATTATATATCCGAGTGAAATGGCAAAAAAATAGGGGAAAAACTTTTAAATTTTTTTTAAAATAAAGTTAAATTTTTTTTTTTTTGGCAAAATTTTTTAAAAAAATTTTAATATTTTTTTGAAAATTTTTTTTTTAAAAAAAGTTAAAATTAAAATTTTTTAAAAACCCTTTTAAAAAAAATCATGAAGAAAATTTTGGCCCCAATTTTTTTTAAAAAATTTTTTTAGAATGTTTTATTTTTTCCATTTTTTTATATTTTTTTTACTATAAAAAAACATTTTTAATTTTTTAAAGACAAGATTCTTCGTCTAACGATACAAAAGAAATTATTACTATATGGACAAAAGTATGGAAAATAAAAAAAAATATTATTTTAAAAAAAGTGGGAAGTTCATGATTTTTACTTTAAAAAAGTTTTTTTTTTTTTAAAAAAAAAATTTTTAAAATTTTTTAAAAAAAAAAAATTTTTTTTAAACCCAAAACCCAAAAAGAACGGGAAAAGGGAAAAAAACAATCTTTTTTAAAATTTTTTAAATTCCCCCCCTTTTAAAACAATTTGTCACATCATTTTAAAAATTTTTTTTTTTGATCCCTTACCTTTTTAAAAAAAAACAAAAAAACACATCATTCGATTCTTTTTAAAATTTTTTTTAAAATTTAAATTTTTTTTTTTTTTTCCCCAAAATTGGGGGGAAAATTTTTAAAATTTTTATTTTTAAAATTTTGATCAAAAAAAAATGCTAAAATGGTTTATCCCAAAAGGGGGATCATTGGGCCCCAAAGGGGGAAAAATGTTTGTTTATACCTTTTTTTTTGTAGGCGGAAAATTTAAAAGGCTTTTCAAAAATAATTTTCAAATCATTTTTGCAGAAATTTAAAAAGATTTAACACTAAATTTTTTCAAAAAATTGAGGGGTTTTAAAGGTTTTTAAAATTTTTTTTTTTATTTAAAAAATTTTTAACCCCTCAAAAATTTTTTTTTAAAATTTTTGTTTTTTAAAAAACCCTTTTTTTTTTTTGTTAAATTTAAATTTTTTTTCACCCCTTAAAAAAGGGGGAAAAATTTTTAAAAAATCCTTTTTTTGGGGCAAAAAACTATGTTTTCTTTTAAACCCCCCAATTTAAAAAATGTTTTTAAAAAAATTTTAAAAATTGGTGGTGTTTAAAAAAATTTCCTTTTTAAAGGGGCATAAAGAAAAAAAACCCAAAAAATTTTAAAAAAAACCCCTTTAAATTTTTTAAAAATTTCATTCTAGCAAATAAAAAAAAAAAAAACCTAAACCAAGTAATTTAAAAAAAATTAAAAAAACCAAGCCAAAACATTATTTTTTTCGTAAACCCCAATTTTTTCCAAAAATTTAAAATAAAAATTTTTTTCGGGGCTCTCTGTACATGCATTTGATGAGGGGGGACTCCCCTATAAAATATTTGACATCAAAAAAAATCAAAAGGGTAATTCCTCCCAAAAAATTTGGCCCCCCTATAAAAAATAAAGCCACAGAAAAACTTTACCCCAATCCTTTTTAAAAAGGTCCCTTAAAGGGAAAGTCCCTTTTAAGGGAAAACCATTCTGTCTTATCTTCGGGGTTTTATAGTTCCCAAAAAAGACCGCACTGCCGAAAAAAAAAACATTTTTTTTTTACCTCCCATTGGCTTTTTGGGCTTGGAAGGGGAGGGAATAAGGTTAAAAGATGATGGATAGTCGATAATAATGGAAAAATTTGGGTTTTCCAATTTAAAACATTGGTCGATTGCATGATAGGCCCAAAGAAGAGTTTTTTTAAAAAAATTTTGGGGCTACTTATATGAAGGATTCACGAAGGGAAAAAAACGTAGGGTTACTGTTTGAAAAAAGTATATTTGGGTTTGGGAAAAATTTTACATGTTTTTGGCGAGCCTAAAAATTGCTGCCTTCTTCTTGAAAATACACACCAAAAAAATTTGGGAGTGGGTAGTTAAATGGGGGCTTTAAGTTTGCTTTTTTCTGAAACAACTGCGAAAATCAATTAATAAGGCATGATAATCTTTTGTGATGTTTTCACTATTTTCCCTCTGGTTTGGGATGTCGGTTTTTCCGAAAGAGAGGAAAAGGGGAAACCCGGAGACCTACCACTTACCCGGTCGGAAATTACCGCCCGCCCCAGGTTTTCCCCTGGCGATAAGTTCCCATTTTGCCCCGGTTTTTCCGACAAAAGGTTTTTTGGGGATCACCACAAGCGCATTTTTTTTCCCCCCTGTCGGAAGTCGCTTCCGATGGGGTTTTTAAAAGTAAAAACTAGGGGAGGGCGTGGTTAGTGGTTAAAATGGTTTTTACCCAAAGGAGTGTTTTAATTGGGGGACGAACCCCTTTAGTTTTTCCCAAAGGGGTTAGCTACTAGTAGTTTTAAAAAAGGTTTTTTTGTAAAGTTTTTTTTTACTTTTCGAGTTTTTTTTTTATTCCATCAAAATTTAAATATCAAAACTAGTGCAAATGAAAAATTTTCAAAAAAAAAAAATTAAAAATGGGTATACTTAATATCCCTTCAGCCTATTGCAGATCGAAAGCATTTTAAATTTTTTAAAGGGCTGAATGTATTTGTATTGGGAAAAACATTAATTGCAGTGAAATAAAAATTTGATCCAACTTATCTTAATCTATTTTATTTTACAATCCAATGCAAAAAAGTTTTTTTAAATTTTTTAAAAAAAGTTACTGTATTCCGATTTTTTTTATTATTATTAAAAAACTGAATAATATTTTTAATTATTTAAATACTTATATTATTTTAATTTTTTGGTACAAAAGTTGTATTATTTAAAAACAAAATTAAAAAAAAAGAAACCCTTAAATGGAAAAACTTACAAATAAAATTTAAATTTTTAGTATAAAACATGGTCATTTTTTTAATTTTTTACTTTAAAATTCAAATAATAAAAAAAAGCAAAAATTAAATTTTTTTTGGTGTTTTTCCAATGAATTTTTAACAGTAATTAAAAATTTTCCCCTTTTTCCCCCCCAAATAATTTTTTTAACCCAATTAAAAAATTTTTTAAAAAATATTTAAAATATTTTTAAATTTTGAAAAAAAAGTTGTAAATTTTTATTCAAATTTTGTTAAAATTTCGTTAAGGGCCCTAGCCAAAATTTTAAATTTTTAGTATAAAGCACATTCACTTTTTTAAATTTTTACTTTTATAAAAAATAAAAAAAAATGGCAAATATTTAATAGGTGTTCAAAAATAAAAAAATATTTTTAAAAAAAAAGGGATTAGCAAAAAATAGTTATGGGCATGCTTACTTTTTGGGGAATGCAGAAAAGCTTTTAAAATTTTAATACATAACCTCCCAAAATTGAAAAAATTTAAACTTCAAAATAAAATACATACAATGCTAACTTTTTGGACTTTATTTTTATGTAACAAAAATTTTTAAGTTTAAAAAAGAAAAATCAATGATAATGAATAATGAAAAAAGGGCAATTTTGAGGGAAGAAAATGGGACAAAGTAATTTAACTTTAGTAATTGGGGGCCCAAAAAATTAAATACACACACATATCTATAATTCCATTTTTTAATATGAAAACATCTGTTTTAGTTTAATAAATACTAATTTTTAACAAACAAAGGCTAAGGATTAAAAACGCAAACCCCCCTACTGAATAGCTCAATGCCCACTGTCCCCAAATTGCAAACCCCAAAATTTCACTTCCCCCACGTCCGAGAACGGGGTTTTCCCCCAGCCCCATGACCCCGGTGGAAAAGTTTCC
>JAFNEN010003116.1:0-12173 GCA_019343175.1 Oedothorax gibbosus
TTGTGTTCTCTGACTGAATACATATGAACGTACTAGATAGATCTTTATTTATGAAGGACGTATACTGTTAAAATTTTGTACTTGGTTTGATCATAATAGCGGTTCCTAGTAGCTGCAATGGCTAAGTGGTGAAATGTTTTGCCATATTTTAGGTATTAGGTTGATTCATTTTCAGGTTTTAGAAACAAAAAACCTGAGAAGTAGTTTATCTGAAAAGTGATACATTTCACCACACAGCCGTTGCAGCTACTAGAAAGCATATTTTTAGTATAACACTTCTCCAAATTTGTAACTGTGTAATACTCACTCAAGAGAATATATATATTAACACAGGCAATGATTCTAGACATACACATATTGGGTGCACCTTCACTGTCTTCTTTTCTAGCGGATGATCCATTTATGCCTTATCCAGGATCCAAAATCGGGAACATTTGTTGACAATTGGGGATCATAACCATACGGACTTCGGGGTGTCAAATTGTTTTTTCATGGCAGCATTTTTAATTAGGGGATCATTGGGCAAATAGGTTATGTATTTAATAACAAGTTACAAATATATTATATATTTTTCTTAAAATATCCAAATATTTAGTATGGTAAAAATGAAAAAGACAACAAGAAATTGTATGATTTATAAAATATATTTTACTCTTGAGGGGAAGCGATATTTGTTCGGTTGAATTCGAGTGACGTAGTTTACACATATGAAGAGTACAGGGGAAAAAACCCTTCATCTCTCGACAGGATATCTATAAGGTAACCGGTTCTGCTCTCGCTGCAACCCTGATTCACGCGAGCACGAGTCCCACGTTTCTACCGCGAGAGATGAATCAACTGCGAAACCGGTTTCCCGTCGCCAACGTCCGCCAAGCAAACCTGAATACTTAAAGATTCCTAGTCAATCAAGGTTTTTTTAGCCTGAGCTTTTCCAATGCAATGCTAATTAAACGGTTTATGTGGAAAATGATCGAACTGCATCATACAATGAACGTGAATTCAAAGAAATTAACAAAGTAATGATAAAGTGATATAAAAAAAATATAATAAATTATAAAATTTAAATATGGGTTGAAATAATAGTTTTTAAGGGGTCAAGTCATTTATGTTATTCACTATTTTTTATTATTTGGGAATCATATGTAGCACTTTATAACCTGTGTAATGTCAACTGCCGAAGTCTTGGTATTTATTGCGAATTTTTATAAAGTGCCAGGGCTAGTAAATAAAGTATTTTTGATTGTAATTCTAAATTGTCTCAAAACTAAAAAATATCAGTTAAATGCTCAAAGTATCTTAAATAGGATTTTGAATTCCATAATGTCACGTGCAAAAGCGTTACTCCCAGAAACTTTAAGACTTTAATTTGTTGAAAACTCTGAGACTTTGATTTGTTTGTTTTGTTGTTGTTTTTGAATTGTTGTTTGTTCAATAGCGCAATTCGCAGCGAATGATTAGGAAATATTTAAATCAACTTGAAAACCCAAATTATACTTTTCTCAAAAATTAAAAAAATGATTAGCTTAATATTTGTTTAGAATATTAATTGGAACAATTTTGTAAATTTTTAAGTTAAGTATGATTTTCAGTTTAGAGTTGGTTTTCTAAGCTTTATTTCAATTTGATACGGATTTGATTTATTTTATTAAATAATTTTATCATCATCAACAGTAAAAAAATATTTTATAGTATTATTTTAATAAATTATTAAATTATTATTTAATCTCTCTATATTAAAAAATAGTTAGCTCTTTTAAAGTGTCAGCAGCCATAACAGGATGAAATATTTGTGTTACAAGTCCAAAAATTTATCTGGAAGGTGTGTCTCCCTTATGCCTCGATGCCTTTTTTTAAAATTTCCAATTAGTTTTTTAATTAAAAATAAAAATTAGTCTCTCTCTATTATCAGGAATTTTATTTTTCCCTAGTGACAAGTTAACAACCTTAGTTTCTCCGGCATCAAAAGAAATTTTATTTTTTATTGAAACAATATAGTCGTCAGTTTTTAAGTTATTAACAAAATTGTTTTTTGCGTCTAGCAATGGAATTTTAGAGTCATTAATCCTGATAAAATATCCTTCCAAGTTTATTTGAGTTCGCATTTTCTGAAAAAAATTATAACCCAAAACACATTTATAGTCACTTCCAAACGGTTCTCTACAAACAAAAAAATCCTGTTTGAGTTTTTGGTTTTGGATGTTAAAAGAGATAGTTACACAAGCTTTATATTCTAGGCTGCTACCGGTAATGGTCAAAATTTTACAATTACGAGTGATATATTTAACCTTTTTTTGAGACTTTATAAGTTCGAAAATGTTAGGGTCTAAAACACAAATAGTGGCACCAGTATCCACAAGAGTTTAAAAAGTTATTTTACCACAATTTAGGAGAATAGTTGGTAAATTTTCATAAAAATTTTCTTCATCAAAGGCTCCCAATGTCTCTATTTCTATATCTGGTGAGTTGCGGGGATGGACTGCATTTAAAATCAGCTTCCCTCCCCGGACTGGGCTAAAAAATCACCCGACCTTTGAGATGCAACGTTGTTATCAATTAGGTCATTGCTGTTTACTCCTGTATTGTTGTTCCTGTTAAAATTAGAATGTTTTGGAGCAAATCTCCCTCTATTCCGAAATCGGTTAAAATGCCCCCGACCTCTATTGTTTTGATTAACGTTTGAATTTCTCTGCCTATGGTTGTTAAATGGTTTTCGTCACAAAGATAGCATTTAACATCGTTTCCCGTCCGCGCACACTGCTCACGACGCAAATTATTGACTTCACTTCTGCAGTCAATTCTTACATTTTAGAAACCAAATCATGATTAATACCAGAATTTTTATTTGGGTTTTCCGATATCAGCGTATTAACCCGCAACGTAGATTGGGTGTTTAATGCCTGCTGGGTGTTGTGGGCAATATTAATTGCCTCTTCAAAAGTCCCCGGATTAGCCTCCAAAACGTCTGTTTGTAGTTCCGAGAGAAGGGCCCCTATTAATTTGGAAAGTCTAAGTTTGTCTAGCATAGCTTTCGTCTCAACCGTTACCGCAGCCGAATTGCCTAAATAGTTGTTTGATGCCAAAAGAAGGCGGTGTGCAAAAGTTTTAACGGTCTCATTTGGCCATTGTTTGCAGTTGTTAAATTCCATCTGTGATTTCGCCAGGGAGTTTTCCTCCGCAAAAAAAAAACCAAAAACCGCTCCTTAACATAGTCATAGCTTTTAGATGCTGATAACTGAGCATCCGCTAGCATAAAACTCAACGCTGCTCCCCGCACGCGACTCTTTAGAATTGTAAGTTTTTCCTGTTGACCCCAATTTGAAAGCTGTGCTATATCATCAAACTGTTGAAAAAAATGTCGTGTATTTTCACGATCCCCCTCTAAGAAAGTTGTTAGCAATAGAATTCCAATAAAATTTCCTTTTTTGTTTGCTGGCTCAAACTCCAAAGGTCTTGGTCTACGTCCCTGAATTTCTGTCGAAACAGGCGTAACGGGAATGGTTTCATTAGAGGCGTTTCCCGACGACTCAATTTCAGCGTCGGGTGTTAACGACAACTGTCGCGCGCGTTTGCGTTTAGGTGTGCGAGGCTGAACATTTTTGCTTATGACTTATGACTTTCTTGGTGGGGGGCAAGTTCGCCAAGCACTGCGACCTCAGGTCTATTGTACTCAACCCCAGAAATGACACAGGCACAAGAGACACACAAAAAAAAGAGACGACACAAACACATAGACAAATAACAACATTTATAGACAAGCACAAACATCCATGCCTTACCGGGATTCGAACCCGAACCCAGAAGCTCCAAAGGCTAGCTCCCTAACCTTTGCGCCACCGCGTCGGCAACATTTTTGCTTACTTTCGCAGCAGACTTTTTGGGAGGCATAGTTACAAAAAATCACAGTCAAAAACAAAACAAGCAAAGCGGAAAAAAAGGGGGGTGCAAACAAATAATAAAAAAATCCCAAATTAATGGCACACACATAATAGCATACAAAAATTTAAAATACACATGTTGTTGTTGTCGTGTCCATGATATGTGCAAAAACTAGATGGTTCCGAAGCTGTCGTAGACAGCTTTCAAAATACACATAACATTATGATTTGGCAGTCGTACCTTGAACACCACAACTCCAAGAATCTTTCTAAACATTTTTAATGGTAAAGGTAAGTTTGTAAAAAAAAATATTAAAAGTTAAACCTCATCATAGTATCTGTGAAAACTTTTTAATTTAAGTTAAAGAGAGGAGCTAAAAAATAAAGAAACATACTGCAAGGTTCCCGGCTCTATTGTAATAATTTATGTTCATTACTCTATAGGTGATCGTATAGTATAAATAATAATGAAATTGAGGTTAGTACTTTGCGTTATGATTTAAAACTGATTAAGTGAAACATCCCACATTAAGGTTCGAAGTTCTTAATGCTCTCTCTCTGAAAAATTAATAAATGGAATAAACAAAGGTTAAATAAGAATAATTAAGCTTTAATATGGTTCCAAAGAGTTTCTCAAAATGCTACATACCAAAATGGGGTTGATACAGACAGAAACATCGTACAAGTTTAAGTATAAGTACTCGTAAAAACAAGAGTACAGAAGAAGGTTTCTCAACTGTTCCAAAATTCAGTTCATTCTATATCTCAAAGTCTCACACGGAAAGGCATCCTCACATCCGGACCGCCTTTATAAACATCATTGGTCCAACCACTGTCTATCAAGGGACAAACTCTCTCCAATTCGTTATTGGGCTTCAACACACCACTGGATCGCGGTATTTCTTTTATTTAGAATTTACGACCTGGGAACGCGTCAACTTCGTTAGCACAATTATTAATTGATTAAGTTTTAAAATAGTGTCGCCATCTGCTGTATATTTTTGGCGTTTTAGAACTTCAAAAATATATAATTAAATAACTAGATAACATTTTCGTTTCAAAAATTTGTTTCATTTCGATGTTAGGTTGATTCCCATACCTGGGGGAAAAAAGGAATGACATGGCAAAACAATACTTCTGCGGAAGTTGTGATTACAAAACTAATGAATTGGCTCTATGGGACTGACAATCCCTCTTAAAACCCCAACCAACAACTGTTCCTTAGATCTGCGCTGCTTTGTAACCCGGAACTGGGTTCTCCGAGCCACTTTTTACTTTGATGCATCCTGTGTTCTCATGTCTTGATGCATTAGACACATTGCACTTTTCTACGAAACACAGTGATAATTGTTTTTGGCCCCTACGGAATTTAATCTAGAGTCGGCTTTATTTGTATCAATTTAATGTTTTAACATTAACCTTTAATTCTAGTCATTTTACATTACAGCATTCCTTTTGACTTTACATTTTTTCGTCTTCCTTCATTTTACGTTTTAAGAGGGTTCATATTTGTTGAGCAAATTTAAAGAAAAAAATCTAGTTCAACAATTTACATTTTCCGAAATATAACTTTGATAAAAATCATGTCCGTGCATTGGCGACTTCGCCAAACGTCACCAATGAATAGACCGGACCCTATATCTTAGTAATACTTTGTATTATGAGAATTTCGCAACTATACCCTTCTTATAGATTTGCATAAGAAATAAAAGTAAGTTATTGAAAGTTAAGAATTGAGAAGTATTACTAAGGAGTTGAAACTAAAGTCAATTTTCGTTTAAGAAATCCATAAATATGTATAAAAAATAAAAGTTGCAACTCGGCTCTTAAAATGTTTTTCTTAAAATATTTTATAAAAGAAACAACGAAATAATTTATTTGCATCAAAGAAATCATTTACTTTCGTACGTCTTACAACATTCCGCAGAAAGAAAAAAAATGGTAAAAATAAAAAAATTCTTATCATAAAATAAAAGCAACGGTTTGGCTGTAACAGAACTTACAATAAAGCGCTATAGAAACAGTAAAAGAATATCAGAAAACTGTTTTTAGTTTCTACAATCAGTTTATAAAGTAAAAAGGCAAGGTACAGCTGGGGAAAAAAAAAACGATCCACCCTTCGTTTTTCGGCTGCTATTGATCAGGGAATTTTGTGAAAGGTGTCATTTTTCAGGAAATAGCGTAAGGAATTCAGAACTGGCAACCAAAATTGTATAAGGGGTCGTCTACATATTAAAATGAGTACCAACTTTGAAAATTCCAATGGCAACACCCAATTTTTTTTTATATAAAAATGTTTATCATCTTCAAAATACCCCAGATTCCCAAAAAATGTATTAATTTGCATTATTTGTTGAGATATAAGCATTCGAAGTTGAAGGCCCATAATGTTAAAAAAGTTTCACAAACTTTTATTTATACCTAAACAAATAAAATGAATTAAACCAACATTTTTTTTCATTATATACTTCTTAATCTTCCAAAAACAAATCACACAAGTTTTTTCATCAATTTTTAATTATTATTATTTTTTTATTTAAATTTAAATAAGAAAAAATAAATTATGAATAGCAACCCCAAATTGTTTTTACGTAAATCGATAAAGTAGATCAAGTCGAACCAAAATCCCGAATTTTTTAATTCAACAACAATTATTTGCCGAGTTATTTGTTGTAAAAATACTGAAAAAAAACGAATTTTAGGGATCGTGTAAAAAATTACTTAGGAAATTGGATCCTAATTTGCATTATCGTTTGGTGGTTGAAAAGCGTTTTTGGTACATGTTTATTCAAATTATTGATGTCTGTCAAATGTCTAAAAATCTTTTCTTGTGCAAGATGGTCTCTTGTGCAATAGGGGCAATCTTTCAAGTGCATACAATGTATTTTGTTTGTATAATTAACATTAAATTATATCGATTACTATGTTTTTGAATGTATGTTATTTCCAATATTATTTATAATTATTTTATTATAAAATTTCCAATAATATGTTATTTCCTCGGTTTTTTTTTAATTATTAGAGATTACTTATTTATTTAGTTATTTAGTCAGTCAATTATTTAGTCAGTAAATCAGTCAGTTAGTCAGTCAGTCGGTTAGTTAGTTAGTTAGTCGGTTAGTTAGTCGGTCAGTTAATTAGTCAGTCCGTAAGTTAGTCAGTCAGTAAGTTAGTCAGTCAGTTAGTCAGTCAGTCAGTTAGTAAAGTCAGTTAGTCCGTTAGTTAGCCAGTCAGTCAATTAGTTAGTCAGTGAGTCAGTCAATTAGTTAGTCAGTGAGTCAGTCAGTTAGTCCGTTAGTTAGCCAGTCAGTCAATTAGTTAGTCAGTGAGTCAGTCAGTTCACTGACTAACTAATTGACAGTCAGTTAGACTAAGTTAGTCAGTCTGGACTAACTAAAGGAGTGACTAACTAACGGAGTGATTAATTGACTGACTGACTAACTAACTGACTGACTGACTTACTAACTAACGGACTGACTAACTAACTGACTGACTAACGGACTAACTAACGGACTGACTGACTGACTAACTAACTGACTGATTAACTAACTGACTAATTAACTGACTGATTAACTGACTGACTAACTAACTGACTGATTAACTGACTAACTGACTGACTAACTAACTGACTGACTGACTAACTTACTGACTGACTGACTAACTAACTGACTGGCTAACTAACTAACTAACTGACTAACTAACTGATTAAATAACTGACTAAATAACTAAATAAATAAATAATCTCTAATATTTAAAAAAAAATCGAGAAATGGACAAAAATCTATTTTTGGGATTTAGACTCATTCGGGATTTCGGCTTGTCGGAATTTTGGTTTGTCGGGATTTCGGCTGTCGGGATATGTCCCAGACCCAGTGTGCCGAATTTTAAACCAACCTTTTGTAGCAATATGAATGAAACAAAAATTTGCATAAAATGTAAAACCTAAATGTAATAATTATGTTTGTCTATCTGATTGTAACTAATCGCATTTGAAAATATGTTCGTTATAAATAATCGTATATGTGACTTAATTTAAAATTAAAACTTTTTCTCGCGTCTACCCTTTATTTTATTTCTGAATTTTAAAATCCAAAATTTAAAAAAAAAAGGTAAAAACGTAAAAAAAAATCACAATATTAGTAAAGAAGGTTTAATTCTAGCATCTTTTGGCGAGATTATGGTAACCCTTTTGCTAGCTTGTCGTTTCGAAAAAACACCCTAAATATTACCTCTATCAATTTGGAGATTTCCCCCCAAACGAATTGAAAATTAATGCTTTAATATCTCAGGAAATAATGCAAAATGAATAATTCTTTTTTATACCTGGGGTATTTTGAAGTTGCTGAACATTTTTATGTAAAAAAATTGGGTGTTGCCATTGGAATTTTCAAAGTTGCTACTCATTTTAATATGTAGACGACCCCTTATACAATTTTGGTTGCCAGTTCTTAATTCCTTACGCTATTTCCTGAAAAATGACACCTTGCACAAAATTCCTTGACCAATAGCAGCCGCAATATGAAGGGTGGATCGTTTTTTTTTCCCCAGCTGTACTTGCAAGTAAAGCTACTTATATAAAAAAAGCATAACATAAAATTAACTAAATATACTATGATAGTTGACATAACTTTTTTTATTAATTGACACAAAACCATATTTTAATAAGTTTGTACAAATTTAGAATAATTTCAAGACAAACAAACGTCTAAACATCAAATGTAAGTACCAAAATCATGTCAAATTTATCAATTATCAGACTCATGGGTAGTATTGTATGGAAGCAGTTTTAAGTGGATATTTGTAATACAAACTTGTCGATAACGTTCGTGTAATAAATTTAACATTTATTACATACAATTTCGGTTATTTTTACGAAAAAAAAAATTCTTCAAAATTTCGTTTGTTATACAAGTTAAATAATAAAAAAAGAACTACTTCATCGTTACTACTCTCAGTTTGCTTTTCTTAAACTTGGTCGAACGGATTATAAAGTTCCATTTCTTCAATGAGAGTTGTGCCTTGTTATATTTTTATTTTCACAGCTGTTTAAAAATCCTATCTAATACTGTCTAACACATTTGAAACACCTAATATGGCATCTTCATAGTGTCACATTTATAAAAGAATCTGTGAAACTAAAATATTAATGAACATGAACCTTTTTTAAACGCATCGCTTTCCCATTTACTTATATATTCCAACATTATAAAACTCAAATAAAAAAAAGCTAGCAATTAAATTGTTCTTAAATTAACCTTAATGAGGAATAAAAGCATCAATAATTTTAAATGATAGTGCATGGTAATTAATTAAAAAATATTAATTAATGTATATATGTGTTGAAATTTCAATAAATAACCACGATATTTTTTTTGAAGAGCTTAGCAAAAGAACGTGTAACGTGAATTTTTTGAAAAAAAAAAGAGATTTCGGTGTCAATGGAACATGTCATTCCCTCCTTTTGCGATAACAATTTTCCCCTTTTCATATACGTTCAGTTAAGTGTATTGCGTTCAGTTCCCAAGTTCCTTTTTCAAGGGATCAAAGTGCAAACTTAAAATCTTTAAGGTTCAGTGTCTCGGAGAACGTTCTTAATCAAAGCTCTTCAACTACTTAACTACACAATAAAATGATCGAAAGCCACTCACCTGTTCTAATCCCACATTATCGACATTCCACGATATCACCGGAATCCCCAGATACCCTGTCAGATACAGCAGATACTGAACCGACGCAGCATTAGTCCCATACACTTCCGAATTAGTCAAATATATGATAGTCACTACATTATTTGCCAGAAGCTGGCTGCACAGAGCAGTCAAGATCTCCCGAGGACTGGCCGACAAAGGCATCATTACCCAAGGCCCCTTTTCGATCTGGTAGTACTTGGTGAAGTTGAAGTCGTAGTATTTGTTTTTGTTGATGTTCTCAGTAGCGTCTTTCATTCTCTTGAAGTACATTCGATGGAACGTCGTCAGGGAAGTCTTGGGCAAGATGGCGCCCAGGTGGATGCTCTTTTGTCTGTGACTGCTCATGAGCCAGTCGTTGGCTTGTTTGAAGTGAGCGAAGGGCAAAATGGCCGCCATGATTAAGACGATGGTTGGAAATAGAATCATGATGACTTAAGGGGTTATTTTGATGTGAATATGTTTTTCCGATTGGTAATACACAGTCATTAGTATTTAATATGTACACTCACAAGCTTTTGTAGTTTTGAATGGCCGCCATGATTAAGGTGATGGTTGGGAATAACATCGTAATGACTTCAGGGCTTTGATGTGAATATGTGTTTCCGATTGGTAATAGACAGTGATTTGTGTTCAATATTTACACTCAAGGCTTTAGTAGTTTTTAATGGACATCATGATTGAGGCGTTGGTTGGGAGTAACATCATAATGACTTTATGGCTTATTTTGATGAGAATATATGTTTCCGATTGGTAATTTTTAACCACTTTTACGTTCATTTCTGCCTAGAAACTGTTTTAGCTGTACTAAATAGATAGCACACATGACAAATCACAATATTCTCAGAAATTTTCTTCCTTAGTTTTAATTATTGACAGTGGTCTAATCGAGGATAACTTGTGTATTTATCATAACATACAAATGACTTTGATCTTTACTTGTTTTAACCGATATCATGTTTCATACCTAAATCTATTTGTCAACAAAACATTCAGCAAAAGCTGGTAAAAATATATTTATGGCAAAAATCATTTTTATAGATCCTATTCTGGGCAATAGTTACCAAAAAACGTTTAGCAACGACTGAATTTTAAATGAAGTACTTGATGATTGACATAACCTCCAAAACAACGACATAGAAATAAATAGTCTTGAAACATTGAATATTCATACGGATATGCTTACATCAAAAACAAACATTAATATATTCAAGTAGCTGCATTGAAGGGTCGGAGTTCTTCAGAACTATATTTGGTACAACGTCGATATTATTTAATGTATAATAAACTTATTTATGAAAACATTCTTGTAGGAACAAATTTAATTAGTCACCAGTACATTCTAAGACACAAGTTTGCTAATATTTGTTGACGTTTTATATATAAAACTACATCATTTTTAACTATTTGTTTATTAGACGCACAAGACTATATAAATTATCTTTAAGCAACAGCAAACTAAAACATAGTTCAATCTAAAATTATTTTTAGTGAACGAGTTATTGCTATGCCGAAATGAATAAAGTATATGCAAGTTTATATAAAAAAGTTTGAATTTATAATCTACAAAAAATCTTAAATAAATTGTTTCTTAATGTAACCAAAATTTAACGAAAATAAAATTTTATATTTAAGTAATTCAGATGTTCTATTGGATTATATTTATCTGTAAAAGATAAAATAAAGTTATTTATTCTTTCGAGAGGTTTGATTATTTTTTATTGCTTTATGTCACTTATAAACAAATTAAAAATATATTTATATTGAAGCGCATAAGTTCTAAGCTTTGTTTTTAAAATTAATTGAAATTTATTTAATTTCTTTGTATTATACAACATATCTTTTTAAAAATTCGTATTTTGGAATGCATTTTTCATTTACTTTGTCAGTCATACAATTTTAAAAACGAAAATTCTTCAAACAATCAATAAATTATATCCCATAATAAAATTTTGTCACTGTCTTCTATATCTTCACAACTTTATAACTTTTGTGGCAAAACACTTTTTTTTTCCATTAGTAGCTTCATGTTAAAAATTTCAGGAATTTTTTGTTTAAATTTTTAGTTTTTTTTTTTTTGGTCTAAAGTTTTCCAGATTTTCAATCTTTTGGTTATTTTTGATCTAAAAAATAAAAAAAAATTTAAAATTTTTTTAAAATTTAATAAGAAATTTTTACATGGGAATTTAATGTTTAAATTATTTTTAAAAAAATAAATTTTTATAATATAGTTATTTGGGAAAAAAGTATTAATTGAAAAAACCAATATAAAAATTTAATACAAAATTTTTTTATTTTAAAAACCCAAATTGTTGTAATTTTTAAATTTTTTTTTTGGTTTTTGGAAATTTAAAGAAAAATACAGACTTCCCGGTTTGTAAAAACACAATTTTTTTAAATTTCCCGTGTTTTGTAAATTTTTTTTCGTAATACCAAAAAAACCCTACAGTCAGTTTTTTTTTTTTATTTTTTAAAACCTTCTTTAACTGAGACTCAAGGGGGGAAAATGAAAAAAATACAAAACAATCATGTGTTATCCGAAACCCTTTTCCCTTTATTTTTTTAAATAAAGTTTTTTAAATTTTCGGGAAACATAAAATAAAAAAAAAAG
>JAFNEN010003117.1:0-12662 GCA_019343175.1 Oedothorax gibbosus
AGACCCGATCTCAAAATTGACAGTCCGTGTTTTTTCCGTTGACCACAAACAGGGCATTTTCAGCAGTGGTGGCCATGTAGGTCCCGAACACGCCGGCACTTTCGATTGGTCTTTTTGCTGTTCCCCCAGTCGGCGGTGTCGGCTGGTCGGCCGATTCCAGTGATCATCTCGACCTTGCCGTCGAGGAGGTCGACGAACAGGATGTCCTCTTTGGTCGAGGATGTCGCGTAGAGGTCGTACGAGTGGGTGGTGCGAGAGGGGAAGAAGGCCACGGACGCGATCTGGAGCGTAGTCTTGACGTCGAACAGGAAGCGGAGACCTAGGCCAGAAATACATACAAAGTCAGGTCTTCACATTTGAAAGTAATTGATATTTTTTATTTATTAAAACACATTTTATATATGCATTTGAAATGTGTGCGCGCTAATCCAACGCGCTTCCGCGTTCCAATCCAGTTCTTAGTGTACACTGTCAAAACTGAAAGTGACACTTGGCACCTCCAGGGGTGAATGGTTGTGTCCCGTCAGCGAGACCGTGCCATTCTGGCGACTCACAAGCCCAAGAATCATCAACCTAAAGCTATTCAAAACCTTTGGGTGCCAAATAGGACCCCCTTTTCACCTCGGGGTAAAAAAATGGACCCCATTTGTCACCTTCAGTTTTAACAGTGTAATCGACCTTTTTTCGGAGCCTGGTCACAACAAGTGGGAATTAAAACAAATTGTTGTCTAGTCTACTGCCCCGCTTACAAGCAATAAAAGACTTAATTAGAACACAACTTTTGTTATCTCTTGCACACAAAAATATGAGACTCCTCTTATAATATTTCAGAGTTACTGCCCTCCCTACAATTAAGATAGACTTGGGGTTCACCAAACATGCACTAGCACCATGTCCATCAAGTGGGCTTGGACAATCTATCCCGGACTAGTAAAATAGACTCCAATTATCCGAAGCAATATGGACATAACCACAATCGCATAAACAGAAAGATTCAGCCTTCATTGATTTCTTTGTGCCACATTGAGGACGCTTCTCTCATGGCTTTCAGAGTGACGACCCGCCTGGAGTCGGCGAGACGTGGGGTCGGCCGAACAGGGCGGTAGAGTGCACCAGCACCGTGTCCGTCAGGTAGTCCAGGACGATTTATCACGGGCTTAGTAGAACGTTTGCTTAAAATTTCCCCTCGATCAACGCCTAGCTCCCGAAAACCATCGCATCAAAAATACGTGAAGAATTGTTAGTCACAGTAACCGTAAATGCTTCAACATCTGTACACAAATCTGTCCAATTTCAATCATATTTTAGACCCGTTTACTGTTGGAAAATAAGTTATAAAAGTCTATTTGGTTAAGTTAAATCATCTTAAATAAATTATAAGGAGAAGGACTCCAGAACAACACATCTTCACACACAGGTAGTTTTATTCGAAGTGATTGCCAACGATGTTACAAGAATAATATGACTGATTAAGTCACGCCCAGTTGATAATTAAAGTGGTGCTGCCATCTATATAATATTAATGCAAACACTAAGTAAATATACTATAAACAATTTGTATTGGTTACACATTTCAACACTTGCCCTTAACCAATACACAATAGTTATAAAATTTATAAGCACAATAAAATAATATTATTTAAGCATTTTAGATCGTAACTCAGTAAAGGAATTTCTAGGTAATGCTTTTGTAAACATATCAGCGATGTTAAGATTACTTGGACAATATTGAATATCAATTATATTATTATGAATCATTTTTTTAAAACAAAGTTATATTTAAACATCTACATGCTTTAATTTAGAATTAAAAAAGTCATTGGTTAACATGTTTATGCAAGGTAAGTTATCTTCAAAAACAGTTATTGGTGTTATGTCCTGAAATTGAAAATCTTTAAAACAATTTAATTAACCATAGAATTTCTTTCGAAACATTAGCTAAAGATATGAACTCGCTTTCAGTAGAAGATAATGCAGTGCTAGTCTGCTTCTTGCTTTGCCACAAAATTGGGGTATCACCAAAATAAACAATAAAACCACTCGTACTTTTACGGTCGATCAAATCACCGGCGAAGTCGGCGTCACAAAAAGCTTCAATACTTTCTGGATTATCGTTGGCACTGATAAACAATTTAAATTAACTGTTGTACGCCAAGTAAACAATTATTCGCAACACACTTTCCCAATGATATTTGTTGGGATTTTCAACATGTCGTGACAGAGCACTCACACTTTCACATATGTCGGGTCTTGTGCAGTTTCGATGTATAATTTGAGCCCAATAAATCTCACGATATTTTGTCTTCTTCTCTGTGATAGCAGCTCGCTATCGGATATGACTTGTTTGCGAAAATCTGTTGACATCGGGTGTACGTTTGTTTACGTTGATCACATTCACTGTGTTGTTGGATCAGCTGCTGGATTTTTTGATGTTTGGTGTAGGTAGAAATTCCATCTTCTTGTTCTTTCAATTGGAGTCCCACGTAGTGAGTCGGATTTCCTAGATCTTTAGTTGTATACAGGCTCTGTAGTCTTGCTTTGACCTCTTCTATTTATCTTCCGAGTTGCTTACTAGTAAAACATCATCTACGTAGAGAACTATGATGGTCAGACAATCATCTTCTTTCCTTGAAAAACAACAAGAGTCTCCATCTCCTTGCTTGAATCCCAAGTCGGTGAAGGTTTTCACTACTGTCTTGGTTCCAAACTCTTGAGCTCTGTTTAATCCTAAATTGATCGTTGGAGAAACAAACTTTATCTTCTTGCCCTGGTTCTTCGTATCCTCGAGGTTGCTTCATATAAATTTCTTCTTCAAGTTTACCATACAAAAAGGCTTTTTTATGTCGAGGTGCTTGATGTACATCTTTTGTGTAGCGGCGATCTTTTAAGGCGGCTCTTATAGTGCTGGTTTGGTTGACTGGACTAAAAGTCTCGTCGAAATCAACTCCAGGTCTTTGAGAGTATCCGAGGGCACACAGTCGAGCTTTTTTCGTAACAGTTCCGTCTGGAAGGAGTTTTTCTTTGAAAACCCCTTTGAACCTATAGCCTTCTTTCCCTTTGGTAAGTCGACAAGGGTCCACGTCTCATTCTCCACAAGTGATTTGAATTCGTCATCTGCTGCTGCGATCCATTTTGACTTGGTAGAATCTTCAAGTCTCTGGACTTCTTCCCAGGAGTTTGGTGCTTTTGTAAATTTCTACTCTGGCAGCATACGTGAGTCTGTTTGGTGGTCGGGCTGACTCTTTGTGATCTCCTCAGGATGGGCTCTGGTTCGAAGTCTGTTGTTTTGTGAGTTGAGAGGGATGTTGATCTCTTCATCTGAGGTTTTGTCGGTGGATCTTTCGATGTTTGCTTCTTTCATTAAATTTTACGGATCTGCTGATTGTGATCTTTTCTGTGGCTGGGTTTAAAATTCTATAACCTTTGGTCGTTGTGCTGTATCCCACCAACACACCTTCTTCTGCGTTGTCGTCGAGCTTTCGTCTGAGTTGTTTTGGGATGTGGAGTAAGCTTTCGCTCCAAAGACTTTAAGATGACCATGTAGGGTAAAAATCCATGCCATCGTTCGAAAGGAGTTTTCTGAGGTTGATCTGGTTGGCAGTCTGTTTTGGAGGTATGTTGCTGTCAAGATGGTTTCTCCCCAATATTTGTTGTCAAGTTGGGCATCTTTCAACATCGTCTTCGTCATCTCCACCAGATATCTATTTTTCTTTCAGCATGCCGTTCTGACTTGGTGTGTACTGACTGTGGTTTGATGTTCTATGCCATTCTTCTTCAGATAGTTCTCCGTTCATGACAGATATATTCTCCACCGTTGTCTGTCCTCGGATCTTTGGTGTTCTTGTTGAACTTGTTCTGTACCATTGCAAACAAATTCCATGATTTCTCTGCAGCTTCATCTTTTGAATTCAGCAAATAGGTGTGGCAGTATCTTGAATAGTCGTCGTGAAAGTTATGAAGTATCTCTTCCCAGATGGGGTTGTAGTGTCGAGGGGCCCGCAGATATCAGAATGAACCAATCCAGGATTTTGTTTGGATTGGTAACGAGGATTTCTTAGGAAACTTAGTTTGAGACATCTTGCCCTTAATGCAGCTCTCGCAGAATGAGTCATCGTGATGACAGTTCGTCTAGCTTTAGTCCACGAACAGTCCATGTTTGTACATTTCTATGATTGCTGCATTGTCTCGATGACCAAGTCTTTGGTGCCATAATGTTGTACAGTTCTTGTATACATTGGGTTGCCAGATTCACTACATGGTTTTCATTATTATAAATTCTATAAAGTCCGTCTTCATCTTTGTCTGCGATAGCGACTATATTCTTTGCCTTGTTTGATTTGACAGTCATGCTCGGTAAAGTTGACTTGGTATCCTTTCCCTATAATCTTCTGAACGGTAGCAAATTAGATTTCGATGCTTGGTACAAATAAGCAATCATTAATTTCTAATCTATTAATTGCACCCGATTTCACGGGCAGTTGATGTAACCTTTTCCTATGCCTTCGCATATATTTTTCTTTCCGCAAGCTGTAGTTACCGAATCATTATTTTCTACAATTTTCGTTGAAAAAGTCAATATTGTTCGATATGTGCATGAGGCACCCCGAGTCCACAATAAAAATCTAAGTTCGATGTGCCTTCTCTAGCTTTTTTACATTTAGCGAGAATTCTGCTTTGTTTACAATCTTCAAAAATGTCAACACTTCCGCGTCGAGCGAGCAAACGGTTCTCCTCTTCGTTCTTCCTACTGCGCGTGCGCGATTCTTCCCTTCTGCTCTTCTCTCCCGGTGTTGTTGGCGGAGTGCCAATTGGATCTCCTCCTCTCTCGTGGCTGTGACGTCATCGTTCCGGGGGGACGCTGGGTTTCTCTTGTCTCCTGGTAGTGACGTCAGTGCTTCGCGAATTCGTTTCGTCTACTTCCTTTTTTCAAATTCAAAATGGTTTTGGCGGTAAAATTCTTTCGGAATGATTGTTTCTGATTACGATAATTCGACGATTGAGGTTGTTCAAAAATTCGATTCGTTTCTTTTCTTCAACCTGCATTCAGACGTTTCGTGGTTATTTCTTTTACAATACGTGCAGTATTTATTTCTGTATTTACTTGTTTTGAAAGCGATGGCTGCGTCACTATTCTCGGTTCTGCTTTCGTTCGGAACGTCTGTTGGCTTCGTCGAGTACTTGTTCTTGATCAATTCTAGGCTTAATTCCTTTCTCCGGCCACGCTTCTAGAGCTGTGAATGAGGGATTCGTAGGAATTGGGTAGACTGCATAGTAGAAGTGCGGCGATGTGTGTGTCTTTAATTTCTTCTTTAACCGCTCGCAGCTTGGAGGACAATTTCCAGGATTTTAGTGATATGATCTTGCATCGAAAGTTCCTTCTTTGTATTTGATGCTATACAATTTTCAAGAAGATAAAGCTTACTGGTTAGGTTTCTCGTTCGTGGATACTTTTCAGCTTGTTCCAGATTTCTTTCGCTGTTTTCTGTTCTCGAATGTTTTCGATTTGGTTGTCTTCGATTAGCAGGCATATCGTCGCTCTGGCTTGATTGCTTTCTTCGTCCAAGCGTCGGTCAAGGTGTAGGAGTGTCATCTATAATTACTGTCCATAAATCTTCTTTTACAAGTAGCATTTCCATTTTGAACTTCCATAGCTGGTAATTTTCGTTTTTCAGCTTCACAACGTCCGGATGCGTTCGTTGCCATTTTGTTGAAGTTTCGTTTTGATTCTTACTGTAGTTTAAAAGTCAATAAAAAAAATCTAGTGTTGAGGTAGCAGGAACACTCAGTCATACATAATCTTTTGTTGGGGAAAAAAAAGTTATAAAAGTCTATTTGGTTAAGTTAAATCATCTTAAATAAATTATAAGGAGAAGGACTCCGACAAACACATCTTCCACACAGGTAGTTTTATTCGAAGTGATTTGCAACGATGTTACAAGAATAATATGACGTGATTAAGTTCACGCCCAGTTGATAATTAAGTGGTGCTGCCATCTATATAATAATAATGCAAACACTAAGTAAATATACTATAAACAATTTGTATTGGTTTACACATTTCAACATTACTTCTATCGCTATCAAGACCACTTTTTTTTTGGAAAAAGTTTTTGGGGATTTGAGGTTGGAAGAAAGAGGTCTTAAACATGTCCTATTCCTTGAATTTATTTTATTGAAACTCTAAACAACAATTAAAGATTAAAGTACCGTCTTCGGTGATCTCTTGTGCCACAATGACGACGCTTCTCTCATTGGCTTTCAGAGTGACGAACCACCTGGAGTCGGGCGAGACGTGGGGTCGGCCGAACAGGGCGATAGAGTGCACCAGCACCGTGTCCGTCAGGTAGTCCAGGACGATCTATCAGGGCTTAGTAGAACGTTTGCTTAAAATTTCCCCCTCGATCAACACCTAGCTTCCCGAAAACCATCGCATCAAAAATACGTGAAGAATATGTTAGTCACAGTAACCGTAAATGCTTCAACATCTGTACACAAATCTGTCCAATTTCAATCATATTTTAGACCCGTTTACTCCGGAAGCTTCTATCGCTATAAGACCACTTTTTTTGGAAAAAGTTTAGGGGGATTAGAAGGTTGGAAGAAAGAGGTTCTTAAACATTAAAACCTGTCATATTCCTTGAATTTATTGCATTGAACTCCAAACAACAATTAAAGATTAAAGTACCGTCTTCGGTGATCTCTTGAGCCACAATGACGACGCTCCTCTCGTCGGCTTTCAGAGTGACGACCCGCCTGGAGTCGGGCGAGACGTGGGGTCGGCCGAACAGGGCGGTCGAGTGCACCAGCACCGTGTCGGTCAGGTAGTCCAGGACGATCTGGCCGGTGGTGTCGACCGGTCACGGGTTCGAGACATTCCAGGATCACGAGACCACCTAGTGGGGAAAATATGGATTGAATCAGTGGTAGGGTTATTGATGTTTCCCACAGATTATAGTCCTTTCGATCACACGCAGTATTCAAAATCACTTTATTCCCTAACCCTACTTTAGTTTGGAAAGCATCCAGCAGCTCAAGAATGCCATTGCAATTAACTTCACAGCCGAGCTTCGAACAAGGTGGGTTTATAGAACAGCGACGGTCACTCAGTTTCCTGGAAACACCATGTATTACGTCTCTGGGAAAGGCTTAAGGCCTAGCACGGGTGATTAATGGAAAAACCGTGCTCCCAGGCGGAGTATGTAAGGCAGAAAAGGTCACACACAAAATTAAAACAGAAAAGCAATTAAAATGAATTAGAATTTTAATGTATATTTTTGTAGGAAGAAGATACATGTGGATATTATCACAAACAAAATAAAATCTGCCAGGATATCGAAGATGAACGAAGCACCATCGGTATATTTACAAGCCCGACCACTGGATCACACGTTGTCTCAAAATGGCTGGCCGACGTACTCTGGTTTGCCCCAACTGGTCAAGACTATCTGAACTATCACATTTCAAAATAAATAAAATCCATTCAATACATTAAAACGCTACTAAAAACACATACTATTAAAAGACGGGAAGCAAGACGCCACGCACGGAAACTGCCAATATTTATACTATCTGATAATAAATTATATTCACAAAATTTTGTTTGATTCTTGAAGCAAACTGAAGCCAAACTGCATGATCGTGGATCATTAGAGCTACATCATTTTATAGAACAACCAGGCAGGTCCGTCACATCCACACGAATATATTGCATCATCAAAAATAACATTGGCCCATTAGTTAATTTAAACAATCTTTTGTATTAACCCTCTGACGGATACAGACGTATAAACCAGTCATCTGATTCAGGTTTACCAAGAGCACACGTTATTGTTATATAAATTATAAATTGTACTGAATATTAGAATTTAAAGTTTTTAGGGATTCATTAATAATAATCTGCTACCGAAATAAAAAATTAAAAAAAAGTTGGAGAAATTTAACTTTTAGTTTAAAAATGTAAATATTAATATTATGCAATGAAAACAAGTTTACGGTTTAGCCAATTTGCGTATCCCTTTACAGTGTTCAATACAAGCATCTTGAAAAATTACTTTTATAATTATCATTAGGAACATACACTCTTAAAACAAACGAGCAGTTTTAACTCAGTCTGAGTTAATTTCCACTCCTTTCCGTGCCGAAATTGCACTTCCCCTATAGGAGTAGATTTCACTTTCTTGCGGAGTGAATAAAAGAAATAAAAGAAAACAATATACGTCCTACACTCTAAAAACGAGCGGTTTTAACTCAGTCTGAGAAAATTTCCACTCCTTTCCGGTGCCGAAAATGCACTTCCCCTATCGGAGTGGATTTCCATATTTTGTTTTAAGAGTGTACAATTGCTCAGTAAAACTAAAAATTAAAGATACAATTAATAAATATTTTTTTGAATAAAATCTTTCACGAGCATTACCAAACGAAGCAAAGTCAGCCGACTTAGGGGCGCAGTTGTAGGGTGTGAGGTCTACGGTCTTGAGATATTTCATGCCCTGGAGATCGAGCTTGTACATCCCTCTCTGGTTGGTGTGGACCACGTACCCATACTTCCAACCGTGACCGAGATCTTGGGGTGAGGGCACGAACAGTCCACTCACCTGATTTTATAAAAAAAAAATCACAGGGTTATAAACTGGTAAAAATACGTTTTAATACGATATAGCACCAGAAAAGAGTTAAAATCATTAAAGCAGACTTGAAGAAAAAAACATCGTATAGAAAAATTTGAAAAGGTTAGGCGCTTCGAAAAAATCCATTTCAATTGTCTTCATATCATCTTAAATTCGTAAAAATTTATCCTTTCTAGTAAACTTTATTTTTTAGGATGCATAATTAATTAAATATAATCCACTTTCAAATCTATTCTTAAATTTTACCTTAATTTTTTTAGATAGCTTTATTTTTTTTATCTAAAAAATGAAGAATAAAGAGGATAAATTTACACGTTAAAATATTAGGGTGACCAGACGTATTGCATTTAGCAGTACAGTTTAGTTTGCTATTCAGCTATCTAGCTATATAAAAATCGCACGAATAGTTTAAATTTTATTTTTCCATAGTTTTTTCTAACAAAAAAAACGTGAATTAGGTTAGACACGTGAATCATGATATCTGAAAATTTAATTATGACTGCATAGTCGAAAAATTAACCGAAGTCGAAGTCGAATTAATTAGTCGAATAATTAATGAAATAAATCAAGTTAGGTTAATTTAAATCGCTTCAAGTAATACACCAAAAACACATGTACAGTGGTGGAAATTGATTTATGAACAGACATTTTTTTAACAGTATTTCTTTAATAAAATTATTTCCACCACTGTATGAATCATTTCACTAAAACACGTCAAAAAAAATATCTTACAAGATCAAAATGTCCGTCCACTGGTTCCGGATGTACGGTATGGTGTTTCTTCTTCTGGCTGGCATCCCGGATGATCTGGATAGTTTTTGTCCCTCTGTCCTGGTGGCCACGCCAGCACAGAACCCACACTTGATCGAGATTGGGAACGTAGTGCAGCTCCACTGGGAACTTGTCAGTCACCACAACCTGAAAAACACGAGTAATTATAAATTCACTAATAAATAGTGTATATAAACATTTTAAACGTTATCATTATTTGGAACGTAAACCCTTCACCATATGACACATAGACAGTTACTCAAGAGAACAGCTGTGTTCCGTCCCACTGTTCACTTTCCAGTTGACTTTTTCAACGTTCAACGGCCCAACACACCATTGCTCTCAAAGCAAACGTTAGAAATCACCTCTTTACATCGAGCCACAGACTTGACACACTTGACAGGGTGCAACGTTGGACGCTCTCCACCGAGCACAGACTCGACACACTTGACACGTTACTTGAAGGTGAGGTAGAAATCAACAGAGCATTACTACTTATGCAACGGTCTTCGACGTCAACGGGAATTCATCCAAAATTCATTATATGAGGGCATGGCATAAACTTAAAATTTTTGTATAAAAAACCTTTGGATATGGTTGTAGAGTTACGGCAGAATTTGATTTTGGATGCCATCGACCATCTTCTAAATCCAACAAACTAACAGTTGAGGAATTTTTCTAAATTAAATAAAGCTTCAACTAAAAAAAGACTGGATTGTTCCTCCAAGCAACAACTGGTACTCTATGACGGTCTCACTTTCACGGGAAAGGTGTCCACTTATCTGCTCATCACGACTTGCAAAAGGTCTGTAATGTTAATAATTCTCTGGAGGTGAAAATGTATTTTCAATAGTGTCCAAAATTCCCACAATTTCAGACTAACCCCAAACACATCCTTGACTGACTTGGACTCTGCAAGGGGGATATCTACTTATCTGCATCTCTTTTGCTTTTCATTGATTTTCTCAAAGTGTACAGTTTCGATTGATCAGGCCCACGATAAGAAAAAGGGAACTGAGCAAAGCTCAAGATTTATCATCCAGGAGAAGGATGCCGGAAAAACTATTTCATAGCGTTGAACCAATGCAATACACAATACTCACGTCGACCACTACCATCTGTAGCCTGGATATGATGGAGTATTCTGTCCTTGTTGGGCTGCGACGCATACGCGTATCTGTCGGCCACGTTGATGGCGGCGCCCCATGAGAAGTTGAGGCCCGCACACGTACTCTTGCGTGCTCGGAATGACATCGGTACTCTGGATCTAGTGGTAGGGTACTACAGTCGTATTTGATTTCAAACCGTCTAGGATCTTTAGCCCTTCTGGGACCTAAAGTGGCCTTCCCGATTTTCAAGCCGCAAATCCTGTAGACCAACGCCTTGCTAAATGAATCAATTGAGCACTATTATTTGATTGAACTTTGTCACTATAAGCATGGTGGATTCTTTTCCGGAAGACGGTGCAGATTTTATCAAAGAAGAATAAGGTACCGAAAGCAGTGCTGACAAGGGAAATCTAAAGTGATTTCTCAAGATTTATCATCAGGCTTAACAGGATACCTGAAAACTTTCATGACTTTTAACCAAGGACATTACTACTCACGTCGACGATGACCATCTGCAGCCTGGATATGATAAGTATCATGTCCTAGTTGGACTGAGATTTGTACACACAACTGTCGGTTACGTTAATGGCGGCGCCCCACGAGCAGTTGAGGCCCCTGTCCCCGCACACGTGTTCCTGAGTGCCCGGGATGACGTCAGTACTCAAGATCCTCTACTATATTGTCGTATCTTATTTTAGATCTTCTAGGGTCTAAAACATTTACTATTTTCAGGCCGCAAAGGCTGAAGGTCAACGACTTACAAAATGAGCGCCAATGAAGCCCGATAAGCTACAAAGGCTCTTAAAACTAGGCCAATCCTTATAAAAACGACGATGCAGAATTTGAAATAGAAGAACCTAAAACAGTGGTTGGATAAGGAAATCTAAAGCGGTGAGGCTCAAGATTTATCACCAGGAGGAACAGAATACCTGAAAACTTTCATAATTTTGAACCAAGGACTACTATACTCTGGATATGATGAGTATCCTGTCCTTGTGTTGGGCTGCGACGCGTACACGTATCTGTCGGCCACGTTGAGGCGGCGCCCCACGAGCAAATGAGCCCCCGGTCCCTGCACACGTACTCCTGCGTGCCCGGGATGACGTCAGTGCTTGGATCTGGTGGTAGGGTACTATTGCCTTATTTTATTTTAGATCTTCAAGGATCTATGACCGATCTTTCCGATCATCAGGCTGCAAGAACTGAATGCCTAGGGCTTAACCAAATGAGCTAATTAAGCAGTAATATTTGATTAAAACTCATCACTTGAAGTTTGGTCCATTCTTTAAACGACCATGATGCAGATTTCTATGGATGTGATCCATAGACGAATACTGAACCGAAAACAGCACCTGGCAAATGAAATCTAAAGCGACCACTCAAAATTTGTCATCAAGAGCAGCAGTATACCTCAAAAACTTCCCCAACGTTCAACCAAGGCTTAAAAGTACCCAATACTCACGTCGACGACGACCATTTGCAGCCTGGATATGATGAGTATCCTGTCCTTGTTGGGCTGCGACGCGTACACGTATCTGTCGGCCACGTTGATGGCGGCGCCCCACGAGCAGTTCAGCCCCCGGTCCCCGCACACGTACTCCTGGGTGCCTGGGATGACGTCAGTGCTCTGGATCTGGTGGTACAGTCGGCAGTTGTCCGGCTCGTATACGGACACGCCCCAGTCGTGGAACGCGAAGAAGCGGTGGTCCAGGTGGGGCACGGCTGTTGGAGAAGATGATTAGGTTAGGTTGGGTTGAATTATCATCACACTGGAGCTACACAGGGGCTATGGCGACGTGCGTCGACATTTTGAACTACATGCTTTTGACTAACCGACACCTGAGTAAGCACCAAACATAACTTTTAGGAGTGACATCGTAAGCAGCGTCGTAACTTTGAAGCATATGTAAAGTGCACTCCCTCTAAAAGGAGGGGCACGGTTGTATGTTGGGAGGAAGGAAATAATTAGTGGGTTAACAATTGCAATTATTTAGTTTAGTTTAGTTTGAACTATCGTCGCATTAGAGCTACACGAGGGCTATTGGCGACGGGCGTCATATTTTAGAACGCAGTCAAGTCACCCACAGCCGAGTTGCACCCCAACGCAACCCCAAAATTTCAATTATTATGTGGGGGGCTTGAGACAAGTGAAACG